>CANXYC010473785.1:0-28960 GCA_948193065.1 Aleurites moluccanus
TACAATTATATCTTTCACAGAGCTCCAGAACTGTTATATCATATGTGCATTGACTCATTCATTGAATATCTGATATTTCTTTATATGATATTATATATATGAATAGTTACATGGATATTATATGGATATTTACTTTATTATTTACTTACTATTTTATAAAGTTATATATATATATATATATATTGTAATATGAGTATATAATTATATACTATTATTTATATAAATACTTACTTTATTATTCATTTTCTATTATATAAAGTTAAATATTTATATATTGTTAATTAAATAGATATTTGTTTTATTACTCATCTATTTTCAAGTAAATAGATATTTGTTTAATCACTCATTTATTTTTAAGTAAATAGATATTTTTTTATTATTTTTTTATTATTTTATATTAAATTCCTAGTCCATATTTGATTATCCATTGTTTCATGATCAATTACTGCATTTATATACATAAGAATTCCCTGAGTATTTTTATACTCACCCCCTTTAGTGGTTATTATTTTCAGGTTTGCAGTGAGGCACGCATTCCATTGGCATTCCCTACTCCTGCCTTGGAATAATTCTAGTTGATTATGTAAAGACTCAAATTTCAAAAGCATATGTCAATAATTATTCAGTATAGAGGTTCCATGGTACTGTATATTAAGAATAGTATACATATATGTTTGTGCTTGCATATTTATATTTTTATATAAGTATTATATTAATGGATATATATATGTTATGATAATTGTGGATATTGATGTATATGCCAATGTGTTCTTTTTGAGTTGTTATTAGAAGATCCAGAGGGATCATTGAATATAGAATTGAGATTGGAGTTTATATTGAAGTGTTTATTGTGTGATTTTGTTTTGGGCATACTCTTTATACAAATGAGATGCTGCCCAAATTTTTATGAAATTGCCAAGCTATATTGAACTTGTTATTATATTGCATGCCATATAGTATAGTCATTTGTGTTCTTCGTGGTACTGGTAGCATAAGCATCACCTGTACCCTAGGACCGTCGCGGCTCCTAAGTTGGGTCGTGACATAAGTATCTTCAAGAACTGCTCTTCTACTGTCTTAGAGTAGCTCCTCTCTTAGGAGGTTTTCCCCTCCCTCTAATAATGATTGTTTGAGCTCTAGGCAACATCTGACTGGCATATCAAACATAATAGTCTTAGTATACAAGGATAAAACAAATATGCAAATATAAAAGAAGACTTGCAATTAACATAGGGGAATCCTATGCACAACGGTGTCACACTTAGCTTACCTTAAGGCAATCTATAACAGACTCCAAAACTTTTGCTATGATACCACTTTATCATATGCTAACTTAGAGCTATAACTATTCTAAGGCATAGATAAGCTTAAGACTACCGATCACATACTCCAATATGATATCAATAGAAACCAAAACCAACCCCAAAATCATAACCTGATATATACATCCTACATACATCATCATGAATCAATGTTAACCTTCCATATCATACATCATGTAATGTATAAGTACATATTGTTAAATATATGATATTACAATATCAGTCTCTGAAAAATAATGTTAATGTTTCCCCAAATGACTATTGTGGAGCTACTAAACATTAGGGCATTATAGAAAAGTCTTTGAGGTAGTATTCAACATTCAAATGAAAGACCTTATGAACAAGAGCGTAAACATAATAGTATTTTCCACTCATCTCAATAAAGGAAAGTCGTAGTCCTTCCTAACCAACAATCTAAGAGGATGTTCCAACTTCACTCTCCCCTTTTTCGTGAGTTATTAAAGATCAACATGAATAAACCATAGCATTATGATCTATTCAAAAAACATTATGAAACCTAACTCTTACATTCAATATTTATTTTCCCAACGACTAATATCCTGTAATATGAGACTCAACCATCTTAACCCTATTCATGCATAAAGGCCTTAATCTAACATTGTACATAATGAAAACTTAACTATTCTCATACTTGTTACAACACCATATGTTCCGCAAACATTTTTAAGTATAATTATAAGTTTACTTCTTGGTCAACATATACTCATAGACATATCATTTATAAACCATTAAACATGGTCAAAACCCATCATATTATTATGATTTAACTTATAATTGATTTGAACAACAAAAGTCATTTCATACCCTGAAGGTTTTAATTTAGGGTTTCACATGTTTCATGTAAATATGTCAAGGATCTTAATCATAGATTATAGCTTAATTTAACTTCTAATCTCCTTTATTAATATCCATTTACCTCAATTTTATCTTGTAGTTAATACACATTCATAATCTCAAACTTAGGGTTTTCTAACCCATGAAGATTTAAGACGTATTCTTATGATTATTGGCCTCTTAAAGTTCATTTAGATGTTTTCTAACTCAAATTCAACCATTAAATGAAGAGTTATGGAAGGTAAAGAAGAATTTTCCTATTCATATTATTATTCACCATAAATGTAATTACTACTTTTATCTTCCTAACCAACTATTAATGCCAGCAATTAATACTTCCAAATGGTCACCTAAAACTCATAAATAACTCCCATAAGGATTTATTTAACTCAATCACACTTATAAAAAGGAATGAGGAGATTACCTTTATCTTTTATCTTGAAACTTCAAAGATTATAAGAGGAGTTTGATGGTTCCTTATGTGATTTCCATCAAAAATTGAGAGTTTCTTGGTGATTTTAGTTTGGAGAAATAGAGTAGTGTGATTTAGTGTTTTAGAACTTAAAATGAAGAAGAAAAGAAAATAACTAATCATGTGTTACGTGAAAAGAAATTAGGCTCCTTTTTATATTCTTTGATAGGTAACGAGCAATACCTAAGAGTTCACACTTTTACTCATAAGGCTTGTGAAATCATTCACGGGCATTATAGATGGATAATACTAGATACCCGCCATTCACGAACATTCCAAATGGGTAATGCTCATTATGTTTGAAATTGATTCTTGGAGAAATTTGGACAGAAGGGAAAGTAACAATGTAATACCCTAGGAAATGCTATCATAATTGAGCAATGGCATAACCAATTATTAGTCTGGGAACACCGAAATAACTAAGGATAATTTTTGAAACACATTTAGAATGCATTTGAGATACTGTCCCAGAAAATGTCGGTGTTAATTATACTGCCGGGGAAAATAGCAGTCCAGTTGACAGATAAATTTTTGATTCAGATCAGGGGGTAAAGAATCATATATTTATATATGAAATGATGGTGAAAATAATGAGTTGAAATATATTTAGGAACACTGAAAATTTAAGTAATGGCAAAATCATAAATAAGTTTAACTTTAGGGGTATAGTGGGAAATCAACTGTCTGAGCTCTGAAACTATTTTTATAATAAAGTACAAATAAAAATAAGTTATTTTAGTTCCCACTTTGAAATCCAATCTCAACAGAATTAACCGAATAAATTACAGAAGAAGATGGAGTCAAAATCCAATTAAATGAAAGTTTAAGGACCAAAACATAATTTGTCAATTTTGCTTAATATATAAGCACGCCTTAGAAGAATTTTGCTTCATCTTTTCTCTTCATCTTCTTTTGGCCGAAATCTCCATAGCCATTTCTCCCTCCATTTCCAAGCCATTTCTTAAGAGAAAACCTAAAGAAAACTTGAATCAAACCTTTGTTCTTCCATTTTCCATCCATTTGTTACTTTGGAACTCAAAGAAATTCAATAACAAAGTGAAGGAGAATTTCGGGTGGTCCTCAATTTGCGGTAACATGTTAATTTCTTTAGTTTATTAGATGATTTAGGTGTATTAGATATTAAATAGAATGGATTTAGCGTTTAATTGCATCCATTGATGTATTTGATATATTTTCCCCTATTTGGAAACTCTAGATTGAAGTTATGAGATTTGAATCTTTGATTAGTATTAGTTAATGTAAAATAAGGCTAGATTATATTAATTGAAAGCTTATTGATAGATTATTTGTGGTTAATTTGGTGTAGAACACAAGGATTTGGAAGATTGTCAATTTTGCCTTCTTTGAAGAAATTGGTGGCAAATCAATTTTTCTAGCTCATTTGAAGTGTGAGGTGAGTTTAATATGCATAATTTAACATGTCCAAAGCATTGAATTGATGATTTGAATCCTTCTCTATTTTCTCCATTTTGGCCGAATTGAATTTACTATTCATCACCTTGAATTTTTGCTTGTTTTTCCTTTGTTTTCCTAAGCCATTTTGATTCATTGGTTGATGTCTATTGTTGGCAAATTGATGTCTATTGTGTTGCCTTGATTGTGAGTTGTTTTTTATTATATGGGCAATGTCAATATTGCACCATAATCTAGCCAAATTGTCCATTCAATATTGCACACCAAGTGTTTGTTGAAATGCCTAGTTCATTTTGCCATAGGCCTAT
This sequence comes from Aleurites moluccanus, assembly GCA_948193065.1. Taxonomy (NCBI): domain Eukaryota; kingdom Viridiplantae; phylum Streptophyta; class Magnoliopsida; order Malpighiales; family Euphorbiaceae; genus Aleurites; species Aleurites moluccanus. Next base: position 4,392 of record CANXYC010473785.1, read on the forward strand.
CATTGTTTCATCCATAGGCCTACCATTTGAATGCCATCGTCGCCAGCGACATTGGCATGGAAATTGAGCCAACTTCTTAACTTTGATTGTCTAACTTTTGATTCATTCCAAAGTTAATTGTTATTCGTAATACCATTATTTATTGCTCCTTCTATTGCTTATCTATTGCCTAATTGCAATCTTGTTTGAGTAAATTCATGAGCTATTGTTATTTGATGAGATCATTATTATTTATTGATATTGATTGACTTGTTTCATGATCTTATTGATTCCAATGAGATTTGACAGAGCTACCTCTTTGACAGGGTAGTGGATACATACCATCAGCAATGTGCACATTGTATAATGATACCTTAGCTGGGAAGAGTTAACAATCCTAGCCATAAGACCTGATCAATCTTAAGTATATTGATACATGATTGTTACATGTGATATGAGTTTCATGACCCTTTATCTATCTTATTTATGTGATATAGCTTCATTGACCTGTTTATTGATTCTATAGTCATTCACTATATTTCGATTCCTTATTCAGATATTGATGAGCAGATTAATATTTATTGATTACCTGCTTAATGTTTCTTGATATTCCATCCATTTTTTATGGTCAATACATATTAGATTTACTGAGTATTTTATATTTACCCTTTCATTGTTTTCTGTTTCCAAGTACAGAGTAGAAGGCAGATTCTCGACTGTTATTTTTCGAAGAATTCTACAGTGTCTATATAGCAGTGTAATTATTTTAACACTTTATTTTTATGTATATTTTAATTATTCCATGGGTTGTATAAATAGCATAGTTAGACTATGATTATATATGTGTGGTATAATATGGAGTTTAATTAATATTATGGCATGGAAAGATGATAATTATAGTTAATTGCAGAATGAATTACAGATAGATTACAAAATGTCAGAATGGAATATTAATTAAGTAAATGATTTAAATATAAGATAGTAATTGATTATAGTATGTGATACTGGGTTCTACGGGTGTCGATCGCCTTTGGCATCTCCTGCATCCTAGGATCGTCATGTTCCGAAATCGGGACGTGACAGAGGTAGTATCAGAGCATAGGTTTCAGATGAATAGTAACTAGAGACAATGCTAATAGAGTTAAGTAAACCATGAAGCATAGAAATTCCTATTTTGTCTTTTGTTGTATTCGTCAAGTATGTATGAGTGTTCTGCGTTTCTGTAATGTACTGAATTCGTTGTTCTTTTTTTGACAGTTGACAAAGATGTATGACGACGGAGATGGAGATACCAAAGAGGCAGAGGTAGCCTCTAACAAGTCTTTTGTCAGAGAGTTTTCAGAGGAATCGTCCAAATCCTGACAAATGACAGAGGTGACAGGGAGGAGTGATGACCCCTGGAGGATAGAGATGATGTAGAAGATGATGGATTTAAGTTGAGAATTAGCAGAATGGAGGCGGGAACGACAGAATATGCTGCCATCACCAGCGCCAACAGCAGTGTCACCTCTTATTGCACCAGTTGTTGTACCTGTTGCTCCAGTACAGCCAGTAGTAGTTCCTGGCGAGCCTGTTGTACATGGAGCCTGTTGAGTTATTGATGAGGGCCGAATCACTATGTTCAACTTTCTGAAGCTTAATCTACTTGAGTTTTGGGGTGACAAAGGCGATGAACGGATCAATTTTCTGGAGCAGATAGAGAAGGTAGTGAGGAGGCTACCTTGTTCTGATGTCAGGGTAGTTGAGCTGGTTGGGTTATTACTGAAGGGGAAAGCCTGGACATGATTTTCTTGACGTATGGAGCGCATATTATATGGTGATCATCCTCATACCTAGGCAGAGCTCAAACAGGGACTGATTGATGAGTTATTGACATAAGGGGTGAAAACTAGAAATTTGATTCAGTTTGAACAACTTGAGCAGGGTAACATGACAATTGAGGAGTATGCTGAGGAGTTCATTAGATTGAGCAGATATGCTACACAGATTTCTCCTACTGAGGTAGATTTGATCAGCAAATTCATGAGGAGATTGCATGCCTCACTTTATAATGCCCTGCTAACTACAGATTTCACATCTCTAACTACCATCATTGACAAGGCCAAACAAATAGAGGAAAAGTACAAGTCAGATAGATCCAAGAGAGATCAGAAAAGAAAGGGAAGACCTGGATCACAGGGCAAGAGGGGGCAAAGCAGCTCCCAACATAGACAAATTGAGCCAGTGCCCAAATTTGATCAGAGACCTTCGTATGGAAGTCAGAGGAGGAAGACATAGAGTAGGGGACCTCCAGTGCAGTCAGCACCTGCTTATTCATAGGGTTCTTCTAGACCTGCTACTCAAATGCCTAGTGTGTCGATTTGCAGTTTTTGCGGTAGAAGGCACAGAGAGAAGTGTCAATGGTAGACAAGTGCTTGCTTGAAATGTGGGCAACATTGTCATTTCATTAGCAGATGTCCTTTATGGGGTGTTCAGTAGCCTTCAGCATCAATGTCCTAGCCTATTGTTCAGATGAGCCAGAATGTAGCTAGAGAGGCTTTTGGTAGAGGCAGAGGTAGAGGTCAGGCACTGAGCAGCAGTCAGGCCCCAGTAGGCAGAGGTCAAGAGTGAGTTTTTGCTGTGAATACTCAGGAGGCATAGGGATCTGATAATGTGGTTACAGGTACGATTGTTATACAGAATGAAATAGTTGAAGCATTGTTTAACTCTGGTGCTACACATTCTTTTGTCTCACCACTATTTGCACCTAAATTGAATAAAGAGAGGCAATTGTTGAATGTTCCTTTAGAGATAGCCACACTTATGGGGGAGAGTATAAAAGTGAATTATTTTTATCTGGGTTGTGTAATTGAGATTGATGATAATATTCTACATGCTGATTTGATAGAACTGCATGTATTAGAGCTTAATGTGATACTTGGTATGGATTGGCTAATGACACATCATGCAGTTATTGAGTGTTATGAGAAGAAGGTTAAATTCTAGCCTGAGAGACAACCGGAGTTTGAATTCTAGGGTGATAGACGTGAATCTGGAATTAGTTTTTTTTCTGCTATCTAGGCTAGAAGGATGATAGGGAAGGGTTGTTCAACATTTTTGGCTTATGTGATAGATGTACATAAGATTTCAATAGGGATTGATCAGATACCAATGGTTCGGGAATTCTCTGATGTCTTCCCTGATGAATTGCCAGGACTATCCCCGGATAGGGAGAGAGAGTTTGAGATTGAGGTGTATCCATGCATCGATCCGATATCCATTCCTTCGTACAGAATGATACCAGCATAATTGAAAGAGTTAAAGGTGCAATTGCAGGAGTTATTGGATAGAGGGTCTATTAGATCGAGCAATTCTCCATGGGGTGCTTCAGTGCTATTTGTGAAAAAGAAGGATGGCTCCTTAAGGATATATATAGTTTATCGGCAGCTAAATAAGGTGACAGTGAAGAACAAATATTCGTTGCCATAAATAGATGATTTGTTTGATTAGTTTCAGGGTGCCAGTCATTTCTCTAAGATTGACTTGAGATCTGGGTATCATCAGTTGAGAATTAAGAAGGGAGATGTACCCAAGACTGCTTTAAGGAATCGGTATGGACATTATTAGTTTCTAGTGTTACCATTCGGGTTGACTAATGCACCGACTGCATTTATAAATCTAATGAATAGGGTATTTAAGCCATTCTTGGATAAGTTTGTCATAGTATTTATAGATGATATTCTTATCTATTCCAGGAGTGAGGAACATTCAGAGCATCTGAGGATTGTACTGCAGACACTTCGAGAGCATCAGTTGTATGCTAAGTTATCTAAATATCAGTTCTGGTTAACTGAAGTGTGCTTTCTAGGGCATGTTGTTTGTAAAGATGGTACCAAGGTAGACCATCAGAAGGTTGAAGCAATAGCAAATTGGCCTCGGCCTACTAATGTTTCTGAGATTCATAGTTTCCTTAGTATGGTAGGATACTATAGACGATTTGTGAAAATTTTCTCCAAAATTACTGCTCCGTTGACTTAGTTGACTTGGAAACATGAGAGGTATTAGTGGACAGATGAATGTGAGAGTAGTTTTCAAACTTTGAAGTCTTGGCTCACGAGTGCTCTAGTGTTAGCATTGCCATCAGAGGATGATAAATTCACAGTGTACTGTGATGCTTCCAAAGTTGGATTGGGATGTGTTCTGATGCATAATAGAAGAGTGATTGCTTATGCTTCTCAACAATTAAAGAAGCATGAGATGAATTATCTGACACATGATTTGGAAATGGCAGCAGTAGTATTTGCATTGTAGATTTGGAGGCACTATTTGTGTGGTACTAAATGTGAGATATATAATGATCATAACAGTTTACAGTATATACTTCAGCAGAAGGATCTGAACCTCCAGCAGCGCAGATGGATTGAACTGCTTAAGGATTGTGATTGTGAGATCCTTTACCATCCGGTTAAGGCTAATGTAGTAGCGGATGCACTGAGCCGGAAGTCTATGGGTAGTCTAGCTCACATTTCAGTTTCTAGAAGACCATTGATCCGTGAGATGAAGGAGTTAGCTAATATGGGTATAGAGTTGGATTTAGGATCCCAGGATCATAACAAGGCTCTGATAGCCCAATTTTGGGTTAAGCCACTATTGATTGATGATATTAAGATGGCATAGGACAGGGATCCATATTTACTAAAGCTAAAGGGAGGTGTTCAGAATGGCAAGGCATTAGAGTTTACAGTAGAGGATGATGTATTGAAGAATGGGAAATGGTTATATGTACCTGACATAGATGAACTTCGGGATCAGATTATGAGAGAGCCTCATTATTCTTCATATAGTGTACATCCTGGAATTGTAAAGATGTACCATGATCTGGAGGATGTTTATTGGTGGCCTAATATGAAGAGGGACATAGCTAGATTTGTTTCTACTTGCTTAGCCTGTCAGTAGGTTAAGTTTGAGCATCAGAAACTGTCTAGTTTGCTACAGGAGATAGAGTTGCCATAATGAAAATGGGAGCAGATTACTATGGATTTTGTAGTCGGTTTACCAAGGACTATACGGGGTTATGACTCCATATGGGTTATTGTGGATAGATTGATGAAGTCTGCTCATTTTCTGGAAGTGAAGACTAGTTATTTAGCAGCTCAGTATGCACAATTATATGTTGATAAGATTGTACGGCTTCATGGAGTGCCACCAATGATTATATTGGATAGGGATACATAGTTTACTTCTCGATTTTGGCAGAAGTTTCAGGAGGCTATGGATACTCAGTTATGATTCAGTACAGCTTTCCATCCACAGACCGATGGACAATTAGAAAGGACTATCCAGACATTGGAGGATATATTATGATTATGTGTTCTGAATTTCAAAGGTAACTGGTATCAATATTTTCCACTGGTTGAATTTGCCTTTAATAACAGTTACCATTCGTCGATTGGTATGGCTCCATATGAGGCATTGTGTAGTAGGAAATGTCGGTCTCCAATATGTTGAGTGGAACCGGGTGAGAAATAGTTAGAGGGACCAGAGTTGATAAAGGAGACAATAGAAAAGGTGCCAATTATAAAAGAACGGATGAAAACCGCTTTTAGCAGATAGAAGAGTTATGTCGATCCGAAGTGGAAAGATGTACACTTTGCAGTTGGTGATCATGTATTCCTTAAAATATCACCTATGAAAGGTGTGATGAGATTTGGGAAGAAAGGAAAAGGAAAACTATCGCCGAGGTATGTGGGGCCATTTGAGATTCTTGAGAAGATCGGTAATGTGGCATACAGGTTGGCTCTTCCACCTAATTTGAGCCATGTTCATCCGGTATTTCATATTTCGATGCTATGAAAGTATGTACCTGATCCATCACATGTATTGGAGGTACAAGATGTTGGTGTTAATGAACGCTTGTCATATGAGGAGCTGCCAGTAGAGATTGTCGATCGACAAGTCAGAAAGTTGTGGAATAAGGAGATACCGATGGTCAAAGTGCTTTGGAGGAATTAGTCAATGGAGGAGTGTACCTAGTACAGCAAGCATGATATGAAGGCCAAGTATCTATTCCTGTTCCAACATTGAGGTACGTATTTATTTTAAATTCAATGACGGATTTATTTGAAGTGGAGTAGAATATAATACCCTAGTAAATGCTACCATAATTGAGCAATAGCATAACCAATTATTGGTCTAGGAATACCGAACTAACTAAGGATAATTTTTGAAAAACAGTTAGAATACATTTGAGATACTATCTCGGAAAATGTCAGGGTTAATTACACTGCTCAGGGAAATAGCAGTCCGGTTGACAGATGAATTTCTGATTTAGACCAGGGGGTAAAGAATCATATATTTATATGTGAAATTATGGTGAAAAGAAAGGGTTGAAAAATGTTTAGGAACACTGAAAATTTAAGTAATGGCAAAATCGTAAATAAGTTAAACTTTAGGAGTATAGTGGGAAACCAACTGTATGAGTTTCAGAATGGCTTTGAAACAAATTTTATAATAAAGTAAAGATAAAATAAGCTATTTCAGTTCCCACTTTGAAATCCAATTCTCAACAGAATTAACCAAATAAATTACAAAAGAAGATGGGGTCAAAGTCCAATTAAAGGAAAGTTTAGGGACCAAAATGTAATTTGTCAATTTTGCTTAATATATAAGCATGTCTTAGAAGAATTTTGTTTCATCTTTTCTCTTCTTCTTGTTTTGGCCGAAATCTCCATAGCCATTTCACCCTCCATTTCCAAGCCATTTCTTAAGAGAAAACCTAAAGAAAACTTAGATCAAACTTTTGTTCTTCCATTTTCCATCCATTTCTTACCTTGGAACTCAAAGAGATTTAAGAATAAAGTAAAGAGCAATTTTGGGTGGTCCATAAATTTGAGGAAACAAGTTGATTTCTTCAGTTTATTAGATGATTTAGGTGTATTAGATGTTAAATAGAATGGGTTTAGTGTTTAATTGCATCAATTGATGCATTTGATAGATTTTCCCCAATTTGGAAACCCTATATTGAAGTTGTGAGATTTGAATATTTAATTTACTGTTAATTAATGTTAAATAAGGTTAGATTATGTTAATTGAAAGCTTATTGATAGATTATTTGTGGTTAATTTAGTGTAGAACACAAAGATTTGGAAGATTGTCAATTTTGCCTTCTTTGAAGAAATTGGTGGCAAAATAATTTTTCTAACTCATTTGAAGTGTGAGGTGAGTTTGATATGCATCATTTAACATGTCCAAAACATTGAATTAATGATTTGAATCCCCCTCCATTTTCTCCATTTTGGCCGAATTGAATTTACTATTCATCACCTTGAATTTTTGCTTGTTTTTCCTTTATTTTCCTAAGCCATTTTGATTCATTGGTTGATGTTTATTATTGGCAAATTGATGCCTATTGTGTTGCCTTAATTTTGAGTTGTTTGTTGATTATATGAGCAATATCAATATTGCACCATAATATAGCCAAATTGTCCATTCAATATTGCACACCGAGTGTTTGTTGAAATGCTTAGTTCATTTTGCAATAGGCCTACCATTTGAATGACATCGTTGCCAACGACATTGGTATGTCAATTGAGCCAACTTCTTGACTTTGATTATCCAACTTTTGATTCATTCCAAGGTTAATCATTATTCATAATACTATTATTTATTGCTCCTTCTATAGCTTATCCATTGCCTAATTGCAGTCTCATTTGAGTAAATTCACGAGCTATTGTTATTTGATGAGATCATTATTATTTATTGATATTGATTGATTTTTTTCATTATCTTATTGATTCCAATAAGATTTGACAGAGCTGCCTCTCCGACGGGGTAATGGATACATATCATCGGCAATATGCACATTATATAATGATACCCTAACTAGGAAGGATTAACAGTCCTATCCGTAAGATCTGATCAGTCTTATATATATTGATACATGATTATTACATGTGATATGAGTTTCATGGCCTTTTATATGTCTTATCTATGTGATATAACTTCATTGACCTGTTTATTGATTCTACAGTCATTCACTATATTATGATTCCTTATTTAGATATTGAGTAGCATATTAATATTTATTGATTATTTGCTTAATGTTTATTAATATTCCAGCCATTTTTTATGATCGATGCATATTAAATTCATTGAGTATTTTATACTCACCCTTTCATTGTATCCCCTTTCCAGGTGCAGAGTAGAAGGCAGATTCCCAACTGTTGTTTCCCGATAAATTATGCAATGTCTATATAGCAGTGTAATTATTTTAACACTGTAATTTGTATGTATATTTTAATTACTCCATGGATTATATAAATGGCATAGTTAGACTATGATTATGTATGTATGGTATAATATGGAGTTTAATTAATGTTATGGCATGAGATAATGGTAATTTCAGTCAATTGTAAAATGAATTACAGACAGATTACAGAATACCAAAATGAAATATTAATTAAGTAAATGATTCAAGTATGAGATAGTAATTGATTATAGTATGTGATACTGAATTTTATGGGTATCGGTTATCTCTAGCATCTCTTGTATTCTAAAACCGTCATGTTCCCAAAACAAACTTTATTTATGATCCATGCTTATTAACTTCAAAACTAAAATTTCAAATTTCAAATGGAGAAAAATTCAGGAGCGTTATTGGTTCTTCATGCTTGTTACCATTAGCAAAGCTCCCTTCCTCAAGAATTTGTCGCTTAACTCGTACCCGTACCCATTTGATGCAAATCAAGTTGCTAAGTCTCCCACAATTGAGAATTCACATCATAAATTTAGTAACTTCACCAATACAAGCCTTAAGATTTATAATCATCACATAGATGGCATATCAATTTCAATTTAGTACCTGATGGCTCAACTAAACTTATCACACTTAATAACCAATTCTAAACCACCAACATGCATGCATAACGAAACATGAACACTTAGACAAATGCATAAGAAAACGATATCTGTAATTTATTATTTTAATAATCTGTGACATTTTTTTTTAAGTTATTATAAAAGTAAAATTTTTTTATTATAATTATTTTTTTATTATCACAATATCATTATTACTTTAAATATCGTGATAAATTAAAAATTATTATCACAAATTACATATTTTTTGTGACAATAATTTTAATGATAATAAAAATATTATCACAAAATACATGATTTCTTATAATGATAAGGACACATAATTTCTTATAATGATAATGACATAAATACACATGTAGAAGTCGATAACATTGGCCCAAGGAACATTAACTAGGTTAAACTTGAGGAAAAAAAAGTTTGATAGTAATGGTGTTCAAGTTTATTTGAGACCTGCAGAAATATAATAACGTGAAAACAAATCGATCAGGCATGCTTCCTTCCTGGGAGTGGAAAAGAAGATTGGTGTTAAGCTTGTTTGGTTTGTTTACAGTGCTGGGAAGTGTGATTTTTATTTGTTTATGATATCCTTGTTATTTGCACTAAAAAAAAACAATACAATTAAGGATAATTTTATCATTTTATCTGTCTCTACAACTTCAACTTAATGTACGAATAAGAAGTTGAAGTTCATACTTTCCGGGAAGTGTAACTCATTATGCAAACCAAACAAGATAATTTGTTAATTTGGAACTTCAATTTCCCGATTCTACTCGAGGGAAACCCGCTCAAACTTCAGTTTTTGAGAGTTACTTGACACATGAAGCTTTAAACTCGTGTATAAGTATTAAAATTCATTTTACACAAAATCAATTAATTTGTACTAATTAAACGCACACTAGTCATTCATTCAACATGAAATTCATCAAATTTCATTGGAAGTAATAACTGGAAATGAAAGAATAGCATTGAACGTATTCTGATTCCAATTAACTTTATCACATTCTTATTTGAAAAGAACCAGAAGTGACCTAAAAGGTCAGAAACAATTAGTTGTACCAAACCAATAGACATAAAATTAAGAATAGAAATTATGGGGAAATTCTGCAAATTGATAACTCACTTTCTTAGTATTGGAATTTGGAAAAATATGTTCATGCAGCATGCTAAAACGAAAGAAGAATTTTGGAGATTGAAAGATAGGATTGAAGAAGCCGAGAGTACCATCTAGCCACCTTTTTCTCTTCTAAAAATAAATCTTTCGTTTTCTATTCAAGAGTTAGGCACAAGATAAAAAGTATTGAATAGATTATAGGTTTTGTTTGCAAGCTGCAAATCTAGTCAAAACCATTTGAAGAAATGCAGATTGTTTGATAGCTTCATGCAGATTAGATCATATGAAAATTTATTAGATAACTTAGTGCGACGGATACACAAGGGATAAACCAAAAAAAAAAACTCACTTTAGTTTAAAGCTGTTTGCTAATCCTAAATACACATTTGGATTCTACCCTCATCTGTACAAACCTCTAATCCCATTGGCACCAACAGTAGGCAAAGGAAAAACAAAAACTAAACATAAGTAAGAACAAAAAGGAGGAAAAACATATTTGACATGAGACCATGTCATTAATGGTTCCATTAGCATGGCATTCCGCACCAGCTAGAGCTTCAATTTGCAGCATCAATCCTAGGTAGTGATCAACAGAGCACATGCTTTGTTTTGGGTATAACTAAGCATCCCATTGTATCTCCCTTGCGACATTTCGGTTCAAGGAGAGCAGAAATAATGAAAAAAAAAAAAAGAGGAGTATGTTGGCTGGACTCAATTCAAGCCTTCTGAAATGTGCGTGAAGAAACTCCATGAAGAAGCCTTACAAACCCCAAGAAACTTAGCTTGCCATCTGAATGTCTTATCCAGTCTTGGAGAACCACATGAACTGGTACTGAAGGACTAAGTCCAAGCTCCTATAAATACGAAACAGAGAAAGTTTAGTACTCAAAACCACTAGGAGAAGAAAACTGAAGATAAAATCACTATGCATTTTTTCATTGGTTCTTCGTTCATCATTCACTAACAGCAGAAATAAAACAGTAAACAATCACCCCACATTTCTCAGTTGTCAAAATCAGCATGATTAGAAGCTCTCAATCAGAGCCCTTTTGCAATTAACCTTATTCAGTTTTCTTCTCCGTATTTTATCTTCACTAGCAGCACATCAGAAAAAGAGAATGTATGTATTTATATGAGCGTTTACATTGTATGCACACATGTCAGAGAGGCTGGGCAGTGAGAGAGAAAGCATACCGAGGCAAGTTCCTCTATCATAATAGGCCTGTTCCCATCCTTCTCAAACAACTCATATGCACGCCTTGCATGTTGCTCCCAACAATCCATTCCTTCTAGTTGATGCACACTAATGGCAGCTGCACAAAATTCTTCAAAATCCAGTTTTCTATATTGAAGAGAACTAACCTGAAATCGTAAAAAATAGACAATTTAGATACCAATCCCATAAAATTTGATAGGAAGAGTCACACAGTTAAACCAAACTAAACAAATAATATAGAACTAAAAAAAAATATTTTGAAGCATTACCATGCCGACATAATCAAGAACCCTCGAATCCTTTACAGCATCTGTAGAGTTCCTTACTACTGCCTGGTAATTCCAATATTATTCAGAATATGAAAAAAAGCAAAGATGTACATAACATAGACAAAGTGCAAAAGATGGTAAGAAAAAGAACTCACTGTCTTAAAGTTCGACGGTGAAATAAACCCATTTTTGCTTGGCCCTAATAGTGTAAATTGTTCCTGGAGATAAGCTAGCTGAGCTACAGTTAATGTCTTTGCCAGGGCCTGCACATAGCCATACTTAGCACATGACATGAAATATTTTCACTTTTTTTCCACTTCATAGGTTGGAATTAACCTATTATTTATGATTTGAACAAACTTCACTTGATTTTACTCATTGCTTTTAGAGGTTTTTGTGAAATGGTCCAAATCCATAACAACTGCAAATGGATGCATCTGGATTAGCTATATATCCTTGTATGTATGCATATGTTTCTTTTCATATCATGAATAACTTTAATATTTATGGTATTGGCAAGTCCACTTTTACATTAGATCTCAATAATACTTCATTTGAACATCCTATGATAGACAAGTTAGCTTCCAATAATTGGCTATCTCAATAATACTTCATTTGAACATCCTATAATAGACAAGTTAGCTTCCAATAATTGGCTGAGGACTTCACCAAAACCTTAACAATCCGTAAGCTAATTAAATTATGAAAGTTCAATCATAGAATTGCCAAAAAAATAAAGATACTAGATACTGAAGGCACAAAACTAAATAATATACCATAGAACTTACCCCCAGTGCAGATTTCCTTAGGGAAGATGAGCAAATGTAAGCTTTTACAAGCTTGTGTACTATAATATCCAATGGAATCTTCATGTCATGATGATTGGCTAACCATGGATGACCTAAAACACAAAGATCGGACATCAATATTTAAAATATTAGAAATCAACATATACTATATAATTATATGGTGGGTGCTCAAATGAAGAATTCAAACAACAATGTGGCTTTAGCAACTCACTCAGGGCCTGAGCAGCAGTCAGTCTCTTACGATAGTCCTTGTTTAACAACCTCTTCACAAAATCTATTGCTTCAGGAGACAAAGAAGGCCAGGGAGCTTCATCAAAACTTGGATCTGCTTTGAGGACAGCTCTAAAGATGCCAGATTCTGTTCGGGCCCAAAAGGGCCGGCTGCCACATAGAAGAATATAAGCAATTACACCAATACTCCACATGTCAGCTTCAGTCCCATATGACCGATGTAAGACTTCAGGAGCTACATAATATGCACTTCCAACAATGTCATTCAACCTTTCATCTGCAAAAAAATATAATAGTCAAACTCCAATCCATTTTGCAATCAAAAAGAGAATGGTGAGGAGGTTTGCTTAAGGCAGTATTCCAGACCTGGCTTCACGTAGTCGGAAAGTCCAAAATCAATGGCCTTTAATGGGGAGTTCTCTTCCTTAGTACTGAATAGAAAATTCTGAAGCAAAAAACAGCACATGACAATTAGGAAAAGAGGAAATGAAATTTGGCAGAAAATTAGTAAGAACAAAACTTGTGATATAGTGCGTCAGTCATTCAACAAAAAACAAGATATTGTGCAATGTACTGATTAGTGATCTAGCCCTTGATCCAGAAAAGTAACATAATGGTGAGATTTCTCTGTAGTGACCTAGAGTCACAAATTCAAAACATAGGAACAGTCAGCGTCCTTGCAATTCAGGGAGACGGCTCCATACGCCTAACACTCTCCGAAACCTGTGATGCAGGGGATCTCATGCATTGGAGAAACCTTATTTTTTATTGAGAAATTAGCTAAATATATTTTTTGATAGAGGAATACAAATAGCATCTAAGACATGAATAGCAACAGTCAGAAAAGGAGACTTCTGACTTTAACAGCAAAGTTGTGCTTGGTGCAGAACAAAATATGTGAAAAGTCCAAACACAAAGCTTGAAACATCTTAGGGGATGGTAATGTGCAATATAATAACTAGAACTCCAATCAAATAGGAGATTTTACCAATTGTATCCAAAATTACAAAGTGAAAAAAAAAAAAATCTTCACTACTAGCAAATATCATCATAGCATTCCTAACTTCTACATATTTATTCATCAAATCTGTAATTTATTTTCTCTGTTAACAGTCAATAAATTCCATTTGTAACCACTATCATGAGAAACCCAAGGAAAATTGCAGAGCACTGATGTTTTGCAAAGATAGGAATACAGACTACATATGTTACAACATGCAGGTGATTAACTTCCAGGGAGAAAATGATTGGAAAGCTTAATTTCTTAATTAAAATCATATGTAAAATAGTTACTTTTACGAATGAATTACCTCTGGTTTGAGATCACGATGAACCACACCTTGGAGATGACAGTACGCAACAACACTTAATATCTGAACCATAACAATCTTTGCATCTTCTTCTGAGTATTTTCCACCCCTAGATAACATGAATCAGAGATAGCCAGTCAGAATATCACAGAACAAGCAAGAGAAATGCAATAAAGAAAACAGTATTTGCAAGAAATTACCTTGAAAGTATCCTATCCAGTAGTTCACCACCTTTGCACAACCTAAAAAATATAAAGCAGAAAAATGGTAAGCTCCGAATATTTAAATTGTCTTCCAATACTATGTTATAACCAATTTGGAAGCCTAACCAACCAACAGATATTTTCTTACTTTGAGAAAAAATAATTGGCAAAAGAAATGATAGAAAAGTAATCACCAATCAGATAGTCCAAAGAACTTCACACATGCAATTTAAAAGAAAACCCAGTATGTTCCTACTATTATTGCAAACCTATTGAATCTATAATTTAACAATCATGCATTATTTCATAAATTATCTACACTGATCATATTAGTGACTTGGCCAAAATTTGATGAAGTTGTCATGATTTTGACCAAAGCATACAGCAGAGTCAAGTATTCAAGTATTTTTCTATTTGATATGTTATAATTTATATACATAGTTCAATAAGTATAACACATGAATCTTATAGTGAATACACAAAGAAAACAAAAGAATTTAATCCAAGCCTACATCACAACTTTGATATGTATCATATTGAATGTAATATCAATGCAAGAATAACACAGTAGGTGCCATTCAACAAAATAAAAAAGAGCCAAGCCAAATTTACTCCATCACAATGTAGACATTGTCATCATCTTCAAAAGCATCATAAAATTGCGCCAGGTTCTTATGTCCTGTTAGAGCTCGTAGTATCCTCACTTCTCGCCTTACATCCTCAATAGCAATTGCAGTTGTCATCTGCGAAAATCATTCATGTTCATGAGAATAAAATAAATAGTTTTATTGTTTACCAAAGACTCGGCCACCAAACAAATAACATTAACTATAAAAATCATGATCCCTGAATGGTCTAGAACAAAAATAGGATCTACTAAAATCCTATGACAAAGGAATAGACAGCAAGAATGAAGAGAAGATTACTAAGTACTTTGACCGTATTGTAGTGAGATTTTATATAATCTCTTATGATCTTAGAACAAGATTACAAAGTTCTTTTTGGTTAAACTATATAAACAAAAAAAAAAAATCTGTAGACATAACTAACTGAATGCATGAATTCCCATGAATCATGCATTGACTTCAGACAAAAGTGACTTCATTAGCGCCTTTAAAGGACACCAATTAATCAAAAGTACATGATGATACCTACTTATATTTATGATTGAGCAGGCTCACGCCTTTGCGATCATACCTAAAGGTCAACAACTGCAACAAGCATCTCAGCAACAGAGAAAACCTTATTATCACCCTAACAGTTGTAGAAAACCAGCATCTAGAGATGCTCAATATCAGAAATAAAGTTTCTCTAACATATGTTGAGTTCACAAACACAATAGGATTCATATTACAGGTAAAATAGTCGCCAAAAATAAAATCAGTCAAGGTTCAAAATTTCCAAAATAATCCATAATAGTTAATAAACCGCAATAAGAGAAGTTACTTTAGACAGATGAACTGAGCATCAACTCGAAAAAAAGGATCACAGGAAATAAGAAGTTGAGAACTAAACCTTAGACTTGGGAATAACTTTAACAGCCACATCCTGGCCTTTCATGCTGCCTTTCTTAGCCTTGGCAGAGCAAGTATAACCAAAATGACCACGACCCACTTCCTCATCAAGCTCATAATGGCTCACAAACTGCTTCGAAAACCCAAAATTCTTGTCCAAAGCAATATCACACTCAGAACCCTCAGGGATAGAGGCTTCGTTGGGCTTGACAGAGCCATGTCTTCGGGCAAGCAATGCACGAATGTGCTTTGCAGGAGAAGGTGGAGGGAAGGGCCTCTTGAAAATTCGCAAAGGAGTCGAGCTTACACTTGATATTGCAGGTGAGTTCTTGAAGAGACTTGGTAAGGGACTTGGACTATAGAAAGGGAAGCTAGAGGTCTTGCTGCTTTGAGAATTTGGTGGTTGCGAGTCAGTTTCAATGGAGAGTGTATGGCTGTTGGAATCATGTTGTTGGGTCTCAATGGGTTTTCCATGGCAGAGTCCCATTGAAAAAAGAACCCAAGAAAAAGATAATTCAAGAAATCACTAGTAAATCAAGAAAGTTGAGAACACTAAACAAGAAACTCAAGGAAAAGTAAAGTAGTTTAGACCATTTGAAGTGAATTAAGAAAAAGTGAAGTGCAAGAGCAAATTCAAGGACTTGAAGCTGAAGAAGAAAACTTTCTCAAGAAGTACACAGGAAAGAAAATCAAGAAGAAGTTGGGCCTGTAACAGAAAAAAGAACAAGAAAAAAAAAATTCAAGAATTTGAAGGGGAAGAAAAAAAGGATGAAATTTAATTCAAGGATTTGAAGCTAACAAAATAAGAAATTTTGAGAATGAATTCTCCAGTTGAGGGTGTGACAGAAGAGAAACTGAATTTTACAGTTTGATCAAAATACCCCAGAAGTGATGTGCACTGTAAATTTTCAAGAAAATGAACTTGCAGCAAATTCCAGATTGGAGAGGCAGGAAACTTAAAATAAAAATCAAGAGAAAGAGAAAGAAATTCCAAAAAAAGGAAAGGAATTAGACTTTACTGATCAAAGAAACAAATGGTTAGATAGAAAGGAAAGAGAGACAATAAACAAGAAGCAAATTATAGCCGAAGCTTAAGGGAGAGAATAAAAGAAGCAAAAGCAAGAAAAACCACAAGGTGAAAGAAATTTTATTCCAAGAAGGAAAGAATTGAGAAAGAAAGAGGCAAAAGCACAGCAAAAGTGAGGAAAAGATGCTTAGCAGAGGCAACAAGAAAAGAGAAACTAGAAAAAACCAAAAAAAAAAATTAAAGAACAAAAGAAAAGAAAAGAGAACAAGAAGGGTTCTTCTTTTTCTTGCTTTTTGCAAACTTCATTAATTTTCTTTTAAAAAATCAATTTTTTGCATAAATGGTTTCTTGATTGTGTTTATAACATATATGTGTGTGTAATTGTGTATTATAGTATTATATTATATAATAAAAATAAAGAAATATCACTCGTGGATTGATCTTGTAGCTCTCCAAATAATAATGGAAGTGGGGTTGGAGGGTTTGGATCCTTCCAGCCTGTCCTTTTTTATCCCAAAAACACCAAAGATGATGAATGTGGTGGGGTTTTTTTTTTAATTTATTTATTTTTCATTTTTCTTTAAATTTTTTTATCTAAATAATTAAGAATAACTTTAAACCAACTTAAATATCAATTGAAATTAACTTAAATATCTTTTATCTTTTATTTTCTTTAATTGTTTGAAGTGGGTGTTATGATATTTGTGAAATTAAGAAACTGATGTAGCCATTCTCTTGTTTATTTGGCCTTAGAACTTTGACCTGCTTTTGTTGGCCTTTGAAAGTCTTCTGTTTTGTTTTTGTCCCTTTTCTTTTATTTTATTTTTCAGATGCCACTAATATCAATATGTATATATAACTATTTGTATTTGTTGTTTTCAGCTGGATAACACAAAGATTACCAATATTAATATATCACTATAACCACCTTAGGCTAATTAAACTATCACAATCTACAATTTAACATCATTTTTGCTTTTATTTTAAAATTATTGAAATCAATATAAGGGCAACTAGGAAATGAGTTTATTATTCTTTTCTGTATTGTAAGATGAAATAACCATTGACATTTTTTTATCCTTTATAAAAATCTCTTAATTTTGTTATAAATAATTTATTTTAATTAAATTAATTAAAGAATAAAAAATGTTATTTATATCAACACTTGTTTTTATTTATTATAATTTTTTTTTTTTTCAACTTATCAAGGTAGATATATATATATGAAAAAAATTTGACGTATCCAGTCAAGTGTTTATTTCACTTGATTTTAATGTAAAGGATAAAATTTGTTCTGTTTATAAATGGAATGCATATATCCATTTATATATTTTATATTTTATTTTATTTTAATACATATAAATATATATTAAATTTTTAAAATTCATTTTTACATATTTATTTATATTTTTTAAGTAAAATATATATAATAACGCATTATATTTAATGATATATTATATATACACACTTTTATATATATATATATATAGAAGAGCTCCTTATAAAGGAAAATAGAAACAAAATAATTTATTTAAAAAGCCTTGAATCACGGACTAAAATTCCTGTAAACAAGGGTTTGGATTTCAGCTCAGCTATTCAGTGTATGTGGGAGACAGAAACAGGTAAAAGACGCATGCTTCTGAAGATCACATGGGAGTACTAAGGCTGTCTGGCTTCTTTTTGAAAAATAATGTCATTTCCTATAGACTTTTATTTTTATCAGCTCCTGTAGTGTCGGCAGACAAAATTGCTACTGTGGAGATTGGCATATACGGATACAAATACAAAAGGAAAATACAAGATACAATACATTTTAAAATACAAGAAATATACTAAAAGTGTTAAATTCAATTTTCTTTTTTCTTACTCTTTTTTTTTTAGATACCTTCTACCTTATGGTGGCAGAAAAACCTTTTGAAAATTTAATCTTCAATCTACCGTTTATTGGCGGTAGAATCTCAAAATAGTCATCTTCATTTTCATCTCCTAAATCTATAATAGGTTCAGAAGAGGAAGAGCTTAAAGAAGAAGAGGCTGCTTTTGAAGAAGTTGACTTATTTTCTAACATTTGTTGAATTATGGAATAAAAGTCTTCTTCAAATTGGGCAGAGACTAGTTTTGAAATACCAAAAGATCTCTGTGCCAAGAAAGTTGTAGTTTCTAGAGGACACGGAATGCAATTGTTTTTCACTAGCCAGTTTTGGACAAATCTTTTGGTGATCTTATTATTGAAGGAATCCCACCATTTGACTTTAAATCTCCTGATAAGAAGACATTGACCATCCTATGTATGGTTATAGTCAAAATACCAAATACATACCCAAAGAAGGTAAAATTTTGAACAGAAGAGTAGGAAATGGTGAAATCTCCTCTCTATGTTTGAAGGTTTGAAAGTATTTTTGAATAGTTCATAATATGGTTGGACTTCTGGAATCATGGTGTCTAGACTGTTACCATAATCATTCCACCATTGAATGAACCAATAGGGTAGATTGGAGGTTTGAAAGGTTCGGTCGAAGTAAAATAACCAAGATTGGTTATTTCCTTCGTTTTGGATTAGAAAGCAATTGAACCAAGCCTGTTGATAATCCCAATAGTTGTAAACATTACAATGGCTTACCCTAGAGTGAAGGTCAGCAGGAAAGGTTTTGAAAGAATTTAAGTTTGTTCCCTAATCTTTAAGATGAATGACTTTTGAAATTATGCATGTTGAATATGTCGGACGGCAGTGGTCCGGGTTCTTTTCGAAGTGTTTGAATTTGGCAGAGCCAGTTACTTTCAAAATGGAAAGGTAATAGGATTGTGATTTGAATTTGTCCTATGGTTTAAAATATCATCATTTTGGAAATAAGTTTGAAGCTACTTTGGAGGATTTTTGAAGATAAAAACCTTCCTCCATAGTCAGGATAGTTTGGAAAATGAGATTTTTCTAAATACTCACTTGATTTCAAAAATTATTTTTTCTGAGAAATCACAATTTCAGAAACGTTTGGTTTTGAAAAATCTTTTGAAATAATTTAAGTTGGGGTTTTGGAGGGAAAAACCAACTCTGTTTTTGAAACAGTAAGAGCTTTCTTATCTTTGTCCTCTTTAGAGGATGTTAATTTTGGAGTGGAGGCCTGCTGTGAGCTTTGGGCCTCTGAAAGTTTTTGAAGGGTCAAAATTAATTCTGGACTCTGGATGAACTGTTCAACCCAGTTTTAAATTTGGGCCTCTTTTGAGGATTGGACCTCTTTGGCTTCATCTTCTAGTACCATATCCATCCATGATTTGATGGGTTGGGCTGAAGATGGTTTTGGAATTGGTTTTGGATCATTGTCTCTGGTTTGGGTAGGTTCCTCACCAGCGTTTGGATCTTGGGCCTTGCCCTTTCCTTTGTCTTTATTTTTTCGGGGCATTAGGGCCTATTTTGAAGAAACTCTCGGGTCAGAAAGTCTGGTATTGAATTTGTATCTCCTTTTATATATTCAATTTCAAAATCAAATATGGAAAGGATTGCTTGCCAATGGGCAAAAATCTGTTTGGATGCAATTTTTTGAACATCTTTTTGTAAAACTTCTTTGGCAGACTTACAATCAATGTGCAGAAGAAAAATTTGATTTAAAAGATCACTTTGAAATTTGAAAATGCATAACACAATGGATAAAACTTCTTTTTTAATTATAGAATAGTTTTTCTGACAATCATTCCAATGTGCAGATGTAAACTGGACTATACACTCCCGCCCATTTTGAATTTATTTTAAAATTTCACCATAGCCTATTTCTGAGGCATCAGTCTCCACTATTTTAGGAGCTAATGGATCTGCAACATGGAAACATAAAATTTCTAAAACTTATTTTTTGATCATTTGAATAATCCTAGTATGCTGGTCTGACCATGATACTGGATTTTTCTTTAACCTATCATGCAATGGTTTTGCTAGACGGTTAATGTTTGAACAGAAATTTAAGACATAATTTAGACTTTCTAAAAACCTTTGCAGTTGTGTTTTATCTAAGATTTTGTCTAGAAATTTATATGCAAATGCAAGAGATCTCTCAATGGGTGTTATAGTTCCTTGACAAATATAATGTCCGAAAAACCTAATACAAGTTTGGAAAAGAGAAAATTTTTATTTTGAAACTACTAAGCCATTTTTCTTAGCTACCTGGAAAAATGTTTGTAGATGTTTGAAATGTTGATCAACAGAATTTGAAAAAATAAGTACATCATTAATGTAGACAATGCAGAATTTTGAATAAGGATTAAAAATGTCATTCATAATTCTTTGAAATTCTGAAATAGCATTTTTTAGACCAAACGGCATAACATTCCATTCATATTGACCAAAGGAAATGGTAAATGCAGTTTTGTATCTATCCTTAGGATGAATTTGAATTTGCCAAAAATCAGATTTCATATCAAATTTTGAAAAGATGAAAGTTGAATATAATTTTGAAAGCAAATCCTTTTTGTTTGGAATTGGATATCTAATCCACTTTAAAGGAGTGTTTAAAGGTTTGTAATTGATTACTAAACTAAGTGTTCCTCTTTTTATCTCACTATTTTTATTGACATAGAAAACTGCACAACACCAGGGTGACCTAGATTTTGAAATCAAACCTTTAGATTCTAAATCTTGAATTTCTAATCTACAATGGGTTTCTAATTCAGAATTCATTTGAATTGGTCTAGTTTTGGTTGGAATCTATCTTTCATCAAATTCATTTTCATAGGGCAGATCAACTATGTATTGTTTTCTACTCCAAAAAGCATTTGGAAGATCATAATAGATTTCCCGTTCAATTTGAGTTTGGAAATTTGAAATCTTAGTTTGGATAAACTCAGTTTGAAGCTGGTTTTGAATTCTTTGAAAATTCACATCTTGCTTTAAATGCATCAGATGCGTTTGTTTTCCTTTGATTAAGGCATTAATCTCAAAATTATAAATAGAATGGGGTTTTATAAGATTGAGATTCCTCTTTTTTGGTTTTTCAATAAAAGAAAAAACTAATTTTGAATTTCTTGCTTTGAAAGAAATACCATCATCAGTCACTTTATAGGGAGTTATCAGATTGATAAATGACGTTTCCAAAATGACCATCTGGTGTAAATTTTTTGAAAGAATAAAAATATTTTTTAAAGCAATATTAGCATTGAATACTGTTCCTTCATTTTTCCCGCCAATGGCCAATTTTGAAGTGTTTGCAATTGAAAGATTTTCATTGATTTTCTGAAGAAAATGTTTTGAAACTAAATCACATTTGATACAATTGAGGTCAGCTCCTGTATCAAATAATGTTATTGTTTCAAGTTGAAAATTTTTTGCAAACACAATTGTAATTTGGATTAAATATTTTCTGAAAGTAATTTCCCTGAGAACATTTATAAAATTCTCTGGAATATTAGAAACTTTTTCTAAACATTCCAGGTTTTGTGACTTTAATTCCTCTATTTGATCATTAGAGTCAGAATTTGAATCAGTTGAATTTCCCTGTTTTGAAATCAAAATTTGAAGTAAGTCAAAATCTTTTTATTGTTTGGCTTGGAGTTCCCTAAGCTCATATTTGACTTCTTTGATTTCTTTTTGAAGATCCTGAATGGTAACATTAGGAGTTTTGGATTTCTTACCTCTATCTAGGATGGCTGTAAGATCATAGGTGTTCTTACTAATAGAGGGAAGAACAAAGGGCTTTTCTGGGATTTTTTCTTCTAAGAAGATGGTTCTTAGAAGTTTTTCTAAGCACTCTTTTTGGATTTTTGGATTATTAATATACTTCACTGCATCAAGAATTGCTTCTTGATCCTTTGTGAGCATATTAACTTATTTGGATTCCTTATTAGGATCTGAATCTGAATCTGAATCTGTGTTTGAACTAAAAGATGAGGAAGAGGTTCCTAACTCATCTATTTGAAGAGGCTTCCTATTTTCTGAAGTGTTAGAGGACTCAGACTCAGAATTAGAGAATTCTACAAGAATGGCAGCGATTCTATCTATGACATCTTGTTCTAATCCTAATTCATGAAGTTTAGAGTTGAACCTGCAGAAACTGGAAGTATGTCCTTTTTTGCCACACTTGTAGCAAGTGATGTCTTTGAAGTCAATCCTAGGTTTTGACTTTGATTTAGATTTGGATGAAGATTTCCTAGGAGATTTTGAATTCTTCTTTGAAGAAGAGGGTTTTCTATAGTAAGTCTCCTTACTCGGATGATAAGACTGCCTATGTTTTGAATAAGGTTTGGATTTCCTATAGGGGTCTTTCTTCTTGCTACACTGACCACTACAAGTATTTGAAGACCTAAGGGAAGTGTTTGGATCAAACTGTTTACAGAAACTACCAAGTTCCTTTCTAGTTTGTTTCATTTCCCACTTAAGGTGTCTTTGAAGTTTCAAGTCTTGGCAAATCTTAAGACCTTCCTTTTGGGTTAAACTAATTAGTTCACCGTAGGTAAATTGGTCATAAGGTATTTCTCCTCCAAAGGCTTGTCTAAGATAATTTCTAACCTTTTCACCTAAGATTCTAGGTAATCCTACAAGGAATTTTTGTTTCTAGAAGGGCTGGTTTGAATCTTCCCTAAGCATAATTTTGGTTAGGAAAGTGTTTTTTTAAATTTTAGAAATCACTAAGCCTTTTGCACTTAAGGTTGTTAAGAAGCTCAGCATTTTTGTCTTTCAAGTGTGAAAGGTGTCACATCCTAACTTTAAACTATGACGGTCCTAGAGTACGGGTAATGCCTAAGCCACCAGTACATCGAAGAACCCATGCTTAAGCTTTTACATTCATAACTTAACCTGTGATACATTTTAGATGATAATTTTTTTTTTTTTTTTAAATCATCATATTACCAAACATGCATGCAGAAAAACTGACAGAGTCTGCTTTGAAACTCTAACTTAAGCTATCCGCAAATCACATAAAAATACACTCCCAATATAACATACACCCCCTTATATCCTCCGTTAATCAATTTCAACTCAAAATGCATTTCAATATTTTCATTCATATCATATAACACATATACATTTTATCTCAAATTCATATATCATATATATGTACAATATATACATATCCATGTCATATCATTATACCATTTGATCATTTTAACATTTTACTTATGTCAATTCAAATCTCTATACATAATATACCAAGGAACTCTATACACAGGAGTGACCTCTAATACGTATATCTGATCCAAGGCTAGAGATGGTATAGCCAATGGAAGACTTCTTTACTGAGATCCTGAAAACATTGAACCATTGAAATGGTGAGTATAACTTTATACTCAGTGAGTCATAATATATATATATGAGTATGCAATAATATTCATGCTAGTCATATTTATCCATTAATGATCTGTAGATAGAAATGTTAATGGTAGCATAATGAAATACATAGCATGGATCATAATGCATATAATATAACAGGATATCTGTAATATAACATGTATTATACTATAGCTTCCTTTCATCACATCTCCCACAATCAACCATGATATAGGGAATACTCTTACCCTCCCTAGCAGGGACCATAACATAAATCTGTGATCACAGCTGATGGTTTATTACTACACCATCGCAGCAGTCCTGTTATAGCATATTATATACAAATGTCACATATGGCATAAATATATCAAAATGAGTATCAAATAGGACTTATATAATGATTTATATCAATAATAAATCCAAAGAAAGGGTTTGGCACATTTTCATATTTTGGCCCGCCGGAGCCCAGTTTGCGTTGCCGCAACTGGCTCTCAAAGTACGGGCCCGTTTTTATTTTTCAGGCACTTTCTGTTTTGCCTGGAATTCAATATATACATAGAAATTTCTGAATACCAATATCAAGTACATATATATATATATAGGATGATTGGGCTTGGTTTCAGGTCAAAAGACCTTTTAGTTTATATTTTATAGCCAATCAAAGTTTGTGCCAATTTTAAGTATTTCGGTGGCACCAATTTAGGTCAATATGGCAAATTTTCCCAAATGTGGATCATTAATGGTTTTCAAGCAAGTTTATCATTTCATATGCATAAATGCATGACTTATGAATGTATTATG
>CANXYC010473812.1:0-28270 GCA_948193065.1 Aleurites moluccanus
TGGTCTCATTATATATATATATTTATATATATATATATATATATATATATATATATATATATATATATATATATATATATATTTCTTTATAACCTCTTATTTAGAAACTTTAGCTCAATGGCTCAATTGGACTACCAAACATCACTCTTTAAAATAATAGAAATGATTACAATGCTTATACTATAATTTAATTAAATGGTGAAGTCTAATAACATGTTTGCAATTAATAAATTCTATAAAATTAAATTTATTTTGAATTTTGCATTAAAAAATTTTTGTTTGAAACATTTTCTAATTTTTTATTTTATGCTTGGAATATTTTCTAATACTATTTATAATGAGTAAGGATGAAAATAATTGTATAATTTGCTTTATTGCATATACTATGTGTTAACTAATACTAAAACAAATAAATTTAGGTATATATGATACACAGTTATATATATATTATAAAATAGTATGTTAAATATAATCAAATTATGTAACAAAAATGCTGTTAATATTTTTTTTAATGTTGGATATAAAATTGGCATTTAACATCTATGAGAATTTCATACGCAAAATATAATGAAAAAACACAATAGAACTAAATTTTCACGATCTCATATTCAAAAGAAAATGAAAATCTATTTTATTGATTAATATCTACTTTTGACAAAAAAAATTATATTTCTTATATATATAAATTAATTTAAATATAATTTTTAATCACTTTAATATGGTAATTATAATTATTATTAGAGAAACTTAAATATTTATTAATTGCTAAAACATAATAATAAAAAATTATGAAATCTTATAATATTATAATTCCTCTGATATCTAAACAAACCAAAAATAAATAAATAAAGATAACAAAAATTTCGTTTTGAAATATTAGATCATACTCATCAACAAATAATATTAATATAATATGCCCTAAAGCAATGTTAGCCATGTAAATATTTGTAATCTCAATTATCCTCTCTATGGCAAAAACAATAATATTTTTAATTTTGACGATGATTAGTGTTTATTCTACTTTCATTTATTTAGAATATTAGCTTGTAAAATACTTGCTAGATAAATTTTTCTTAATATAAAAAATAGTGTGACAATTATAAGTTTTTAGAATATCTTCATGATGATAGGACTTCTCATTTGGGTTATATTAGTTTGGATAGATCGTCATTTATATTTGTCTTCCTAGTTAGTTTGTAATTAATGAAATGGAAGCAGTAAGTCACAAACTACTTGTATAGTAATGATATGAGAAATACATGAATACTTAATGTTTAATTGATTGAATTGTGATATTAAATGAGGTTGATATTGAATTTTATTATTTGTCAATCGACTGTTGTCCAGATTATGATTGTGCATATAATCATTACACCTAAAGGATACGTAATTGTTCATATATAAGTGATTAGCATTTTTTACTTCTTTTATGTTGGGGCTAATCACGCATTGGGATATTGGCATGTGGTGCTCTGGTTGAATATATATATAGTGAGTCTGTGGTAAATCAGATATGAAATTTTTTCCTTTTAAGTAAATAGAGTTAAAGTACTATGTTGTCAGATTCTTTTCGATTATAATTCATTGGTCAAGATATTTTAGATTAACTAGAAAGAAGGTTTTCTATTGAGTATCTAATCTAATCGAGAAAAGAATAAAATAACATGTTCATAGAGTTTTGGTATTAGTATTTGACATCTAACCATGATTCTAACTGAGACTTTGAAATAAAGAGATTCTAATGCAAGTAGTCATGATTCAAGGGATTCATGAAATATTAACAATTATTCGAAATATATTTCTAATTAGGTAGTCACAATACCTTATATTAAAGGGTCACTTGTAATTTATGATATCGATCTGATAAATAAAAATTTATGATTGATCAAGAAATTATCTCTTGTGACATTTTGAAAATATCATTTATTATTGTTAATTAAATATGAACCTAGAAATCGCAAATAAATAAATATTGTATATTTGGACTTATATTATTTTAATTATTAATTAATAAATTATAATAATTGGATAGATCAAGTTTGTAGCCTGATTTGATGCTTGATCCAATATAATTGGATTTATTAATTTCGTCCTAACTTATATTGATTATAAATTAGATGGATTAAGTCGAAAGGCCTTAATATTGATTGGTATTCAAAGGCATCAAACAAATTTATAATTAAATATCCTAAACTCTAAATTGGAATTTAGGGATTAGAAAACCTAAACATGTTTTAATGAGCTTGACATTTGTTTAATTGTTATTAAACACTTGTCATTACCACAACTAAGTGAGACTTGGTATAATAATTAAAGCTCATCTAATTTTATATATATGTATGTATGTATGTATTGATGGAAGATGTAGAGAGAAGAAGCATTAGCTTCATGCATTTCTGAAAGTTGTTTGTTCTTGATTTTGATAGTAAGAAAGATAAAGCTTTAAGTGTAATAAGGAAGAATAGAATGATGCTATTTCACTTTACCGTTGCTATTGCATGGACTTGATATAGAAAGATGCTTGGTGAAAATATTCTTTGTTTATGCCTTTGCAAGTGGAGTTTTGAGTTTGGTTAATCTGCATCTTATCTCCTTCTACCTTTCACATATATACTAGTAGTAGTATAGAATAGTGAAGATAAAGAAGACCAAACACAAGCCTAACCAAATAATCCAATTGGTTTGAAGTTGTAAGAGGAAGGCTCGGACTCTAGGGCTCAACCTGGAGAGGAGTTTATATAGGTACCTGCATACACCAAGTCAGGTTCGACATATGACATCTAAAAGTGAGTTATCTGTATTTCAAGAGATAAATCTGATTTATTTTTTGTTTTTTTTTTGGTCTTTGCATGATGATCCTAATCTAAATTTGAATGATTCTTTAAAAAAAAAAAAAAAAAAAAAATTGCGATCCATGATATTAGTTTTCACTTTACTTTGGTTTGCTTGGTAAGTTTTTCTTTCAAATATTTGCCATTTTTTAATTTTTTATGATCTTTTTGCAAATTTGATCTGGATATTAATAAACATATATTAAAAAATAAGAATTATAATTCTGGTTAAACTATTAACCACATAATAAATTAATATAAAAAAAATTTAACAAAAAAAGAAAAAGAAAATAAGTATAGTGAACTATTTAATTTCAATACATTTATAATTTTGTTTATGTTGTAAAATTGAAAGTAAAAAATGTTTAAAGATTTTATTAGAAGATAATTTTAATAAAGATTTTAATTTCCTTTTATTTCAATATTAAAGTAAGAAAGAACCCTTAAGCAAAATAAACCAATTTTTTCATGATGTAAAAGATAAATCACCATAAGCAAAAGAAAAATCAAAGTTAGTGTAAGCAATGGTACTTCACAACTTCTTTTCCAACAGAATTTTGTAAAAATAATTCCACATCCTTAATATTCTTTGTATATTTTATAAAATTTTAAAAGTTAAATTTCTAATTATGACCTTATTGAGTTGATTATTGATAAAAAATCAAAAGCTTGTTATTTATATTACATTAATTTTCACTAATTCTATCTTATAGATTCTTTTATTTCAATTTAATAAAATTCTAATTCAAATTGAAAATATTATTAGCAATTCCAAAAAGAGCCAAAATCATAAAATTTGTTACCCTCTGTAAATTAATATCAAACTCGTGAATTTTATTAATTAAAATAAATATTAATTAATCGAATATTAATTTATCTTATTAATTTAAATAGGATCATAAAAGATTATTATATAATAAATCATCTATTAATTTATTGAGATTTTATTATATATATATTATTTTTAAAAAGTTTTTAAATATATTTTTTTTAATCCAACACATATAATAAATAATTGTATATAAAAAGGAGGCAACGTAAATATAGACAATAGAATATGAGCTTGCCTTCTTTTTCGTAAAAAACAACATACGAGTTTTTGGGATTTGGTGTTGTGGTTGCGGTGGTGGTGGTGGTGGTGTCTATTGGCCTTTTGAGTTCTAGAGGACGACTGCTGTTGCCATTGTGACGGTGGAAATTAACCCTCCGCCATTTCACCACCATTCTCTTTCTGCCAAGACACCCATTGTTGAAGCCAGCAAATTTTCTATTTTGTTGGTGTTTTAATCCCATAATTTATGGTTTTCAAAGGAGGTATGGGTAAAGAAATGAGAATAAAGAGCAAGGGAAGGATATCAAAAATAGGAAGTTATGCGATATCATCATCAATGTCAATGAGAGACCATCAACGCATTACCTGCACCACTTTCAACATCCTAGCCCCTATATACAAACGCCTTGACCTTAACAACAATCATAATTCTCGTGAAAGTGATTGCAGAGCCTATTGGCTAGCCAGAAACCACTGTATTTTGGATTCCTTGTTGCGTGAGAGGTCTTCCATCATTTGTCTTCAGGTTGATTCTTATTCTCATTTCGGTTAATGGGCTTTTTTTTTTTTTTTTTTTGTGTGTGTGTGTATTAATTTTATTGTGTTTGTATAGGAATTTTGGTTGGGCAATCAAGAGATGGTTAATATGTATGAGAAGAGACTGGGTGACGCTGGTTATATCAATTTGCAGCTTCCACGGACCAACAACCGTGGTGATGGTACTTTACTCAACCTTGCAATTTTATTTTTAGTTTTAGCAAATTCAATTCATATTAGCAATTCAAAGGTTCGTTGAATTTAGGAAAACAAATGTTCTAGCCCCTGCTTTTGTTTGTTTTTTTAATCGATTTAGCAGTAAGGTAAATATCATGGAATATTTTTCACCCATTCAAGCATTCTATTAACTTCATCTCCCTGATCCTGTCTGAGGCAGACCATCCAAGCCAGTACTAAAAATTCATAAATGAGAAAAAATCATTGATTATGGTCAAGAAAAATTTTTCTTCTTTATTTTATTAACTAATCTAAAGAAGAAATTTTTAATATTTTTCTAAAAAATATATGAACATTTTTGTTTACAAACATGGAGATGATTTTTATTCTGGCTAAGCCTTTTATAGTTTTTATATTTATTTATATAGTTTTCAAGTTAAAATTTGAAGAGGTGATAAAGACAGGAGTGATGGGTAGCTGATTTTATGAATATATTTATGCAACTTGACGAAGAAAGAATGGTATTATTTATCTGTTTTTCTTTACAAGTTTCTGTTATTCTTACTGTGTCATTTTTTATTTCTCAGGTCTGCTGACTGCTGTTCGCAAGGACCATTTCAGAGTTATCAATTATCGAGAATTGCTCTTCAATGATTTTGGAGACCGTGTTGCTCAGTTGTTACATGTAGAATTAGTTGCCCCTTTTTCACAATCCCGAAACAATGATACTCGCCAAGAAATTCTCATTGTGAATACCCATTTGTTATTTCCTCATGATTCAAGTTTGTGCCTAGCGCGATTGCATCAGGTGAATACAATTTTTTACTTTATAATTGCTTTGCTATTCAAGTAATTTTTTACCTGTATCATGCAATTCTTGTAACAGGTCTATAAAATACTACAATGTGTAGAATCATATCAGAAAGAGTGCAAGCTTAATCCGATGCCTATTATACTTTGCGGGTAAGTTCATAATTATATAATTTGATTTTGCTATATTCTATGCCACAGTAAAAATAAGCCCAATTTTTAGATGCATGCATTCATATAACTGCACTCATTTGTTTCCCTTTTTCCATTGTATTATACATTTTCCGCAGTGATTGGAATGGAAGCAAGCGTGGTCATGTTTACAAGTTCCTTAGATCACAAGGTTTTGTATCATCATATGATACTGCTCATCGGTATACAGATGCAGATGCTCACAAGGTCTTCAATTTAACGTTCACATGAAAATTTTCCTTTTATGTTGTGAGAATATCTAATTAATACTTACATATATGTATATGTGTTTATTTATTTTGTATTCCTTATTTCTTGCATATTTGGCTTATAGTGGGTTAGCCACCGCAATCACCGTGGGAACATATGTGGTGTGGATTTTATATGGCTTCTTAATCCTAATAGATACCGTAAATTACAAATAACAAGTTGGAGTGAAGCAGTGTTTGGTATGTTTAAGGTGAGATTTATTCTTCAGCATGTTAGCCAAACCCTTTTAATTTGCACTTTTGAATACTATAATGATATTAAATTTTCAAATGGAAGTGGATTTGGAGCTTATGGATTAAGCTCTGCATCTTCTTGAGACTCAATCTTTGACTATGGAACTTACATATTTTCAGTATCTACTACGGAGAGCTTCGCTTACAGAAGAGGATGCCTTCGCTTTTTTGAAGGCTGATACTGATGATGATTTCATTACCTACTCAGGTTTCTGCGAATCTCTACAACAGGTATGATGAATTGTGAAATTCAGCATTTATTCCATGTTTCTTTCCATCAGATCAATCGGTATGATAATGTATCCGTTTCTCACAAATTCAAAGCTACTACTATCTCTTAATTCTACAGCTCAAGTTAACTGGCCATTGCCATGGACTCAGTATTGAAGAGACAAAGGACTTGTGGGTCCAAGCAGATATTGATGGCAATGGTCTTCTTGATTACAAAGAATTCCAGGTATCAAACTTAAAATGAATGTTTTCTTGTCAGTCAAACAATTAGGTCACCCCAATTCCCAAATAATTTGATGGAAATGCAATTGCTTTGCAAACGCTACAATCAAGGGTGTTGAAACCTTGCAACATAAGTACACAAATCATTACCCTTTTGTTAACATTTGTTCATGTTTTCAATATTGTGGTTTCACATGTTTGGAAACCTTGACAATAAACATTTTATGCAAATTTTCCTGCCATGTCCTGTAATATAACTTGGTTCTAGAAATGCAATTGCTTAAAAGTATGTTTACTTTAGGACTAATTTAATTTCACTTCAAAACATTTTGGTTATGGTGGAATAATGTAACTGCAGCATCGAATTTGGAATCCTGTATCTTCAGAGCAAAAGGATGAAATTAACAATGAAGACCAAGATCACTCTCCAAAGGATAGGTTAGAACAAACCATTGGTTTCAGTGTGGAGAATGCAGTACTTTTCCCGCCTGAAGTAGAGAAGGGAAGATGGCCTGAAAATTATTCTCTTTCTGATCATGCTCGACTCACGGTGGTATTTTTACCAATAAGAATGCCATGCTCACAGGTGATGTCCTAAAAGACCTCAAATGTAATATCAGCATAAGAATTGCGTATATACTATATATCAAGAGCAAAAGGATGGATGAGAGAGACTATGAAGAGGTCGTATTAAAAGAGGAAGAGGGCATCATTTAGTTTTTCCTTGATGGGTCCGTCACAATCATGGTTGGGTTTTGAGTCATCTTGTGCTTTTTCAAAGAGCAGTCTCAATGCCAGTGACCAATATGGATTTGTTTCAGTTAAACATTTTTTACTCGTTGGAAAGTGCAAATTGGAGTTACTTATGGATGAGCAAAAAGAACAGGGAAAACAGGATAAAAAGAAAAGGAGAAAGGAAAAAGTTACAAATTTTACATTGTGGATACAAGCATTTCTACTTCCCATTTTTATACATTGGTGCCTGCACCATTTCAATGCTTATTGCCTTTGGATTACATTCAGGATAAAACTTAAAACAATGTTCTTGTAGTGGGTTTTGTTCCACCCAATCAAAACTGTACATAAATGTATATTCATTATTTAATGCATTCAAAAATGAAATTGAAAGTATATAATTTTGAGCATCTTATAAAAGTCAAAATTTGATTTTGCTCGCCTTTAAATTACATGCAGAGAAGTCATTTACTAGGAAATAAGTTATTTGCTAAATAGTAATATGTTAAAACTTTTGATTCATAATTTTTTTTTTCTCCTAAAATGCTCTTAACTTTCTGTTAGGATTATTTTCCAACTTCCCATTTTTTAGAAACTACAATAATATTAGCATTTGCATTATTTACTAACTTCTCAAGTATGGTATAGGAAAAAATAGAACTCAATTACCAGAAATTTCAATTCCTGGACTATTTACCTATGTAACAAACAAGACCAAGCATGTACAAAACAAAAATATACACTAGAGAAAAAGAAAGTTTCTATAGCTTTTATATGCTCCATAAATAACCGAGTCTCTACAATTGATTAACATTTCAATTGTCAAGGAGAGTGAGTGGATTAGCCTACTTGAGTACATTAATGATTTTGCTCTTAAGTTTGATGAACTTTTGACCTTGTGGAAGCAACTTTTTTTACTTTTTTAACGGTGGTCTTACATGTCCCAACATCTATTGTATCCACTCATTGTATAATCTGATGCAACATTATGAATTATGATATTGGCATGGTAAAAACTTGGAGATTTTTTGAAATTTCAAGTTTGAATCCTTACTGTAGTGAGTTGAGTTTATTGTATAGCTCATTTAGATTTTGATGTATAAAAGAGTACATTTCTAAAAAAGAATTTTTAATACATGAAACAATGCATTAATTGTAAAAATAGAATTGATATTTAACTAAAAGAATGTAGTTGATATAAAAATTTCAAACAAATAACATTTTCCTTTTTTAAATTACCCTTTCGAAAAGGTAAACTAATATGAATTTTTTGTTAATTATTTAAGGATTTTAGTTATTTATTTTACTGCATTTAGAATTTAATATAAATTATAAGATTTTACTTCATTATCAATGATAAATTATAGCTTATTTTTTTTATTAAATGTTCCCTATGTTTAAATACATGGATATATTTTTTTTTAATTTCATATTTAATATAAAACAAAAGAATGCAAAGGTAATAAATGAGTTGAATTTAAGAGAGGTTATTTCGAAACTCAGATTTTTTTATTTGAAAGATTTGGATTGAATCATTGCAAATTACAATTTAAATTTAGTTATTTTTTCAAATGGTCATTAAATAGAAAATCTTCCAAAGAAATATTTAAAATATCATTTTCTTTTTAACAATAGGTCACCTGCAGAAATTCTTATAGAAAATTCAATTTAAGCTGTCATTATCTCACGATGTTTAAGCATGCCACATGGGAAACATATCAACTAAATTTTAGTGACTATATTAAAAAAAATCAAAATTTAGTGATCACATTAAAAAAAAAATTAAAATTTAGTAATTTTTGAAGATATTTATATTTTATATTTTTTCATTCTTTTTATTTTTTTATTTTAAAATATTCTTTTAATTTTTATCAAAATATTTTTCTAATTATTTTCACTAATATTTTTTTAATAATTTTTTTATTTTTCATCAAATTATTCTTTTAATTCTTTTAAATGAAAATATTTTTCTAATTTAAAAATTATTTAATTTTTATAAATTCAAACAATAAATTTTTCCTAAAATTCAATTTATAAACTCTATTGATTGCTTTTTTCATTCAAAATATTCTTTAATTTTTTAAATAAAAATATTCTTCTAGTTTATATTTTAGAAAGAAAATAAAAAATTAATTTGCCACATTAAAATTTAAATAAGTTGCTCATTGATTTGAATATAAGATCATCTAATACATTTTAAAACTTAATCATTGAGTTATTATCTTTTATGCAAAAATTTATATAACTTTTTGAGATTTAATAGTCATTAATATAACCACCAGATTTTTATTTGTCATAAAATTCTATTTTTATAAGAAATATTATTTATTTTAAGAAAATATAATTATTTAATTATATTTTACTAAATTATGTTTAAAATTTAATTTTTTAGAATTATAATCAATATGATTTTTGAAAATATTATTATTTATTTATAGTTTTAATTAATGAAGAAATTATTATTATTGTTATTATTATTATCAACTTGGGATATATATATATGTGTGTGTATGAATTTCATGAGTTGAACCTGGGATTTAATAATGTTTCAACTTGATTAGCTATCAAATCACTTGAATTTTCTTGTCATTTTTATTTTTTTGTGTAATATATATTTATTATTTAATTTTAAATGAAATGTTTTATTATTAGTAGTAATAGTATAAAAACTAAAATAAAATAAAAGATAAAATAAAAAATTTTATTGTTTGACTGAATTGTTTTATTATTATTATTATTATTATTATTATTATAAAAGTTAAAATAAACTTAAAGATAAAATTAAAAAAAAGTAGCCAATAATTTTGAATTTATAGATTGATTTTTAAAAAATATTTATTGTTTGAATTTATCAAAATTAAAAAAATATTTTCACTTAAAAAAAATTAAAAGAATATTTTAATAAAAAAATAAAAAATAATTGAAAGAATATTAGTGAAAATAATTAAGATAATGCTTTGATAAATAAATTAAAAGAATATTTTGAATTGAAAAAAAAAAGCAAAAAATATAAATAATCTCATAAATTACTAAATTTTGATATTTTTTCAATTTGATCACTAAACTTGATAAATCTTTCAATATGATCAAATAAAGTTTAGTTGATGTGGCTCTTACGCAGTTTGCTTAGTCAGCTTATGGTAAGAATGGCATTGATTCAGTTTAATTAATTTGAAGAGTTATTATCAAATCAAATCAATATTTTTTATTTAAAAAAATTTAAAATCAAACTAAATCATTGTTATAGTCAAATTTCAGTTTAATTCGATTTAATTTGGCTTGAATACTTTCAGTTTATCGATTTCAAACAAAAATAAATTATAAATCATCATTGTTTTACTATAAATTTAGAAAAAAAACTCGATAAAGTATCATAATAAAAAAAATCTCAAAAATAATTTAATATTGTACAATACAAAACTTGTCTACTCCATTAATTAATACATTCAAAATTTATATTTTTTTCTTAAAAATTAGACTCTTTTTTATTTAATTTTAGTTAATTTTTATGGATGGTCATTTTTTAAAATTTTAAATTAATATTAGGTTAAAAAAATATGGTTGTATATAAAATAAAATAAAATATATTTAATTATAATAATAAAAAAAATATTATATATACATATATAACTTCGGTTCGGTTTGATTTGAAATCGAAAAAAAAATACTCAAACTATAAATCAAAATAAACTTTCAGTTAATTTTATTTTTCAAATCAAATCAAATTAAATAAATTGTGAAACCATCGATTTTAATTTGATTTGATCGATTTAATTTGATTTAATCGGTATGATCGATTTGATTTTCACTCCTAGCTTATGACAATGACATGACTCATATGTGATAATGCTCAGTTAATATGAGATAATAACGTAACAATTCATATTAAATTTTCAATAAAGATTTTAACACGTGACATATTAGTGAAATGAAAATGATATTTTAAATATTCATTTAAAAAAAAAAATCTTTAGTACAATTACCTACAATTTAGATAACTCATCATATTGACCCACTAAAAAATTTTATAGTGGAAATAATAAGATTTATCAATAATCTAAATCTTATAAAAAGGAACTGTGCACATTTACCAAATAATACATTACTTTATTTTAGTTTCTCTCTCTATAATCTCTTTCTCTCTAATTTTTTTGTCTTTTTGCTCTTCTTCTATTTTGCTTCGTGCTCTCTTTACTCCATTTGAACCAGTTAAGAATATGACTCATATGCTTAACAATTCAATGATGATCCTGCGACTAGGAATTTAATATCCTTTATTCTAGTAGTGACAAAGAAATGTAGAATTTCCATGGTTGTTAATGTTCAAGTTACTAGTATGGAAGATCAATTAAGATTTTGAAAGCAACCATTGCAAGATTTATCAACATGAGTGAATGAAATCTTTCAATTGAGCGCTAAGATATTTTAGAAATTGAATAAAACTTTTTACATTTGGAAGCACAACAAGTAGCTTCAATAAAAAATTTACGTAAAATTTGATTTTCTAAATGAATTGTATAAAAATGTTATGAAATTTGTTTATATTAAATAAGGTTTTAATATTAAATATAAGATAAATTATTATTTAGCTCATAAGATTTTATTAAATTAATATTTTTTTGTTAAACTAATTTATTAATTTTTGAGATTAATTCTGTAAATGAAATAATTCTTTCGTCTATTTTCTTTTTATTTTCACAATTAAACCTTGGTGAAATTACTAAACTAGCCTATATGTATATTAAAACTAAGGCAACTTCTCCTTTTCATTTCTTCTTCTCTTTCCATTTTCACATCTCTCTTTTCCTAATTTATTTCTTCATCATAAAGTATCCACTTGAAAAAGAGTGCTCCAACCATCGAAGATGATATCTGATGGTTCAAAGATCTTCAAAGATAAGTGTGATGGATCTCTTTTATGTAGTCTTGGGTTGGGATAGCTTCTTGGACCTATAAGATAAACAAACATGCATCAAAGTGCCAAGCTTACATTGGGCAATTCCTCTCTGATACCTAAGTTAGTGATTTGATCCCTTAGAATTTTCAAGGAAGAAGATGATCAACCTTGAGAGAAAACGGTGTTCTTTGTGTGTATGGAAACTTGCATTAGTCTATAATTTTCTCTTTTATTGTGGCTCAATTAGGCTAGTGGATGGGAATAAGCAAACGGATGGTGGCATCCCAATGGTGGAGAGAAGTGGTGTAGTCTAAATTTTGACACCCTGTATGTACTATAAAGGGGTGGCTTATATGACTTGTTATTCCCACTATCTTACTTTGACATGAATCCCCTTTTCTTGGGGTGAAAGCCTCACTGAGTTCTTCATTTGAGGAGAGTCCAACGAGCTGCTCATATTCAAGCTAAAGGAACTCGTCTTCGACCTTTGAAGGAACTTAGTAAGGCTTGACTTCTTGTGAGGCTCATTTCTTGTTCATTTTCGCCACGCCAATATAGCCATCATAATAAGAAGCCGGCAAAGCAGCTAGAAGCACTCACTTCTAGCTCTTTCATTATGTGAAGATAGCTTGAAGCGGTGCTAGTATAGGGGTAACATATCGAGCTGGGATCCTTGGTACCGAGTTCGAGCTCGAAGATTCTTTATGTCTTTGATCCTTAACCTTAGGTGATATCCTCGAGTTACAAACCCTTTGGACCTTTGTCATCTTGGTCTAAACCCATGAGGCTCATTTATCTAGGGTTGGGTTAAAAAAGTAAGAAGCCCAACTTTAGACCTCCGTATTTATTTCTCATCAGAGGACCCCACTCCGTAGTTTGATCTAAGTGATCTCCATATATCAAGATTTATCCACTTTGAAATTAAGGGAACCAAACTGAAGGCTAATATTAGGCGAGTCGTGAAATTCAATCTGATAGCAACTGGATGCCTTAGTAGATAGGTGAACTGGGAGCTTAATCTAGAATGATGAGTTGGCAAGCTCAATACTAACAGAACGAGCTAAGGAGCTCGATGTGAACAAGCTATACTGGTGGCTTTGCATAGTTATTGTCATACTGTCATATGGTCTTATAGTTTCTAAAGTCTTCAAGATCTTCAAATTTATTGAATGGCTTCGAGATTATCCAAGTAGCAACAGGTCTTCAATTCTAAATATCTTTAAGTCTTCAAGATTAATCCTCCTTGGAGGTCTTCAAATAATATGCCTCATTGATAAAGGATTTTAGATTCGCCTCACTGAGAGATGACTTCCAGTCTTCCTCACGTTGAGGTCTTCAAATATTATACATCGCTTAAAGAGGACTTTAATGTCTAATGAGGTCTTTAGATATCGTCAAGCAAGGACTTTAGATTCGCCTCATCACTAGAGGCTTTCGATAATGTGCCTCATTGAGAGAAGACTTTAGAGAATGTGCCTCATGGAAAGAGGTTTCCGAAATTTGCGTCGCTTAGAGGTCTTTAGATAATATGCCTAGTCAATAAATTACTCAAGATAATGTGCCTCATCAAATGAAAACTTTTACTCTACCTCACATAGAAGCCTTTAAATAATATGCATCGCTGAAAAAAAGCTTTCACTAGCGGAACTAGGTCTTTTGGTGCCTTGACTTGATAAGGTATTTATGCCTATATCTCATTGTTAGGAGCTTGCTAAGACCTTGGGTGCCCATAGCACGTCGCTTGGAGTTTCCTAGGATATTTGGTGCCTATAACTCATCGCTTGGAATTCACTAAGACCTTGTGTGCCTAGATCTCATTGCTTGTAATTCACTAGGACTTTAGGTGCTTAGAGCTCGTTGCTTGGAGTTCACTAAGACCTTAGGTGCCCAAAGCTCGTTGCTTAGAGTTCAATAAGAACTTTAATGTCTAAAGCTTGTCACTTGGAGTTTACTAAGAGTTTGAGTGCTTTACTATAACAATGACTTTATGCTTAGAACTCATTATTTAGAGATCACTAGGACTTTGAATCCTGGAACTCTTTATTTGGATTTTGTTAGGACTTTGATGTTTAGATCTTGTTATTTAGAGTTTTTTAGGACTTTGGGTACCTACTATGACAAGGACTTTGTGCCTAGAGCTTGTTATTTATAGTTTGCTAAGATTTTGATGCCTAGAGCTCATTATTTAGAGTTTGCAAAGACTTTGGGTGCCTTGCTATAATAAGGACTTTGTGCACAAAGCTCGTTATTTAAGCTTCGTTAGGACTTTCGTGCCTAGAGCTTATTTTCTAAAGTTCACTAGGACTTTGGGTGCCTCATTGTGACAAAGAATTTTATGTCTAAAGCTTATTGTTTGAAGTTCGCTAGGACTTTAGTTACTTAGAGCTTGTTGTTTGGAGTTTGCTAGGATCTTACATGCCTCACAGTTTACGTACCTTACGATATTTCGTCTAGTCAAACTAAATCTTATGTACCATGCCTTAATAAGGTCTTTTTACCTCGCAGTCTTTCTCTTAGTCAAACTAGGTCTTTAGATGATAATAATATGCTTCATTGAACAAGGACTTATAAATCCAACTCACTTGGAGGTCTTTGTGAAATATTCTTTAATGGTCGAGGACTTAAAAATCTACCTCGCTTGGAGGTCTTCATGAAATATGCTTCATTACTCGAGAACTTAAAAATCCATCTCACTGAGAGATCTTTAGGTGACTTGTTTTGATAAGGTCTTTCGGGCTCATATTTTCCTTGAGAGCTTAACCCTTCTTAAATTCGAGATTGCAATTCCAACAGAGAGATTATGTTCTTTTCCCTCTGGGCTTCACTTATGTTTCATCAAACAAGTTCCTTTCACATCTTGGTAGAAATTCACATATTTTTCATTGATATTCACTGATAATACATTTTTAAACATTCCAAGTATTTGGGACTTCTACACCTTTTAGTGTTTCGAGCTTGTACTTGACTTGGAATGGTCCTTCCCATATTAGTGTGAACTTACATGTTTCTTCTTTTCTTCCTCGTCTTTCTACTCTTTTTTGGTCTTGCCAGCTTACTTTCTCCTTCTCTTCTTGGAGAGCAGACTAAAAATATAAGCATCGTATTGCATGATATATTTTTGTACATAGACCAATGCATCCTTTAAATTTTGAGGTTCATGTCTACAAAAAGCTTTGAAGTAGTCATGGTGGTTGGTCCCATTTTGGAGAGCTTTAACTGCTCTAGCTTGATCCAAGCTCATAATTTTTAAAGCCTCTCTATTGAACTTGGTTACATAATCCCCTAGTGAATCACATTCTTTTTAGTTCACTTTTTTGAGGAACTGCATCATTTTTTCTATCGAAATGCTTGAAGATAACCTATTCATAAATAGTTTCACGGGTTGGGGAAAAGATTGAATACTCTCCTGTGGCAAGCTATCAAACCACCTTATCGCAGCTCTTGCCAAGAATTCCTACAAAGGCCCTATATAACACAACATTACTAATTGTCTAAAGCTTGATTATGTGTTTTTAATCCAGGATATGGACCCTCGAGTCTTCCATTCCGCAATATCTCTTCAATGTAGGTGGTTTGAATTTGTCTGGTATTCAATGTTCTTGAATTTCCTAATAAAAGTTAATTTGAGAGCTAAGGACCAACTCCTATATGCTCCACTCCTCATTTTATCGCCCTCCTATTTCCTCTAGAATCCTTTTCACTTCTCCTCTAATTTTATGGGGCTCATGTCTACTCAATGACTCTCATTCTCTGTAGGTTAGACTAGTAAGGGGAGGTTCATGCTATCATCCCTTTTAGAATCTCCCATCCTAGGTTATCCATCAACACAAAGCTCCACTACTTTCTACCTTATCTCCTATCATGCCTCTCTCTAGCCTTACATTCACCCCCTCTTATACTCCCTTGTCGGTTATCTAACTCTATTTTTTATCTTCGAGACCTCCGCTCATTTTCCTCTCTTTTGCAACACACTCCTTCTAAAGGTTATGTTATCTGTCCTACTTGAAGGGCGACCTGACTCTCGTTATATTATTTGTCCTACTTGAAGGGCAACCTGACTCTCGTCTTGAGTTATCCCCTTGTAATTCCCTATTAACATCCCTTATGTTTCCTCTTTTCGCCCGATTTACCCCTTGAGGGATTTGCTGGCAAGATAGGGCTTATAGCATTTGGATGGTGTTGTTAAGTTAAATAGTTGCATTGGTAAAGAGTTAAGCACCAATAGAGCTATCAACTAGGATCAAGTTAGGAACAAAAAATTAGTCTATAATCTGGGAGCTTAAAGTGTTTTTGATCGAAGTGATCTTGTCTCATAGGATTGAAGTTTCCTTCTAAAGTGTTTGGCTTGAGAAGAGTGGAACTATTGGTGTATTTGAGGAATTTTTCTGGAGAATCTTATCAATTTTTTTTTTTTAAATGGGTTTTCTTAAGGTTTATATGATATGAAAAAGAAAGGAGTTATAAGTATTACAACCTTCAAAAAAATAAGAGAAAAGAGATCCACTAAATGAATTAGACGTTTCCATATATAGCGCCATTTAATGATCCAAAGATCTTTAAAATAAGTATGATGGATCTCTTTTGTGTAGGCATAGGCCTGCAATAGTTTCTTGGACTTGCAAGATGAACAAGCGGCATCAAAGTGTCAAGCCATGGCTAAGTCAGAGGCTTGATTCCTTCATATTCTCAAGGAAAAAGATGACCAACCTTAAGAGAAAATGGTGTTCTTTCTATGGATGAGAACTTACTTGTATGAGTCTGTAATTTTCCTTTTGTTATGGCTCGACTAGGCTAGTGGTTCAGAATAGAAAGACAGGTGGCAACAATTCCCATGGCGAAAAGGAGCAGTGACATCACAAGGTGGTAGAGGACAAGGTCAATCATCGGGTCACAATTAGCTATGCAGAGTGCAAGCTTGAGTGTTCACATTGACTCATTAGGATGCTCAGGCATCTAATATAGTTATTTTATGTATTCTTTTTATATGTTCTGTTGAGACACAAGTATTAATTGATTCAGGTGCTACACGTTCTTTTCTTTCTCTTAGTCTAGCAGTGCGATTGGGAAAGCAACCAATTACTCTAGAACATCCCTTATTTATTGTTACTTCTTTGAATGAAGCTATAGTAGTTGATATAGTCTTTCATTTATCCTTAGTTAAAAATGGAGGGAAGAGAACTTTTAGCAAATCTTATACTGCTAGATGTTATGGATTTCGATGTCATTTTAGACATGGATTGATTAACTTCCATTATGCCTTCATAAATTCCATAAGTAAGGAAATGGTTTTTCACAGTGTAAAGTTTATTGGTCCTTGCAATTTGATTTATGACATTAGTGCAATGAAGATGTTAAAGTATGATTGTCAAGGCTATTTGGCCATAGTTAAAGATGTAAATACAACTGAAGTGAGTAAAGTTGAAAATGTGCATATGGTTAATGAATTTTTTTATGCATTTTTCAAGAAGTCACGAGGATTAACCCCAAATAGAGATATTGAATTATGCATAAATGTGGTACAATGTACATATCCTATTTATATGCCACTTTATAGGATAACACCAGCTGAGTTAAAAGAGTTAAAGAAGTAATTGCATAAAGTTTTGGATAAAAGCCTTATCTGACCTAGTACAATACTTTTTGCTAAGAAGAACGATGGTTCCTTAAGACTTTGTATTAATTACAGATAACTTAACAAAGTGACTAGTCTTCCTTCACCACATTTAATTGTCATCCTTCTAGTTTAGATTAAGAGTTAGAATTTATTATTTATGATTTTGGAAAAATAGATGAGAGAAAAAATTTGAAAGAGAGATAAGAGAGAGGCTATTTCGCGTATTAAAATTTTATTTTATTTTTTATTTATTCTTAATTTATATTTATTGAAAAAGTTGACAAAGGACTTTTTCATTGACAAAATTAAACCTCTGAAACATTTTAATTATTTTGGCAAAAAAGAGAGACCAATTCTTTAATTTGATCAAATCTTAG
Organism: Aleurites moluccanus; assembly: GCA_948193065.1. Taxonomy (NCBI): domain Eukaryota; kingdom Viridiplantae; phylum Streptophyta; class Magnoliopsida; order Malpighiales; family Euphorbiaceae; genus Aleurites; species Aleurites moluccanus. Next base: position 18,178 of record CANXYC010473812.1, read on the forward strand.
GGATAAATAGTAATTTATCCTAAAATATATTACTCTATTTGTCCTAAACCGATACAAAATTAAGAAAATTGGTTAATGTCATATAAAATTTCTAAAATACCTTTACTTCTTAATAATAAGACATTAATTGTATACATTTTATTTAAAATATATATTATTACACATTTAATCAATACAATTAACAAAAGGTAATATAAGAATTTTCTTATACAACTAATATTTGAAAATAAAAATAGACTAATTTTTGAGAAGGAAAAAAAAATTAGTGGACTATCAATTGAGATAATAGGAGCTAGAGATATAATACTTTAATGCCTGCATACTCAAGTTCCCCTCTTATATAGTACTACATGTATTATCAAATTCTCCCAATTGTTAATCTTGCTGAAGAAAAAGGTGAGAAGTAGAATGTGCATTATATTTAGGCTACTTTCTCTTATTTCTCTTCTTTCTTTTCTTCCAAAGTTCCCATTAACCAAGAAAAATATTTTAACAATAGTGATCATAGTGATGCTAATGATGATGACAATGATGATAATATTAATTTGAATTTAAGAGATGATATTCTTGTTCAAGATGTGACGACCATTGTCAATGTTTTGCATTAATTGAGTGACAATCGCGTGGAAATGAAAAACAAAATTGAGCAATGAAAAAATATTGTCATTCATGCTCTTGTAAAAGGTAGATATGTAAAGGAAACTACCTACAATGACAGAGAATGATATTGCTCCTAATGTTGTCACTTACAATTCACTGATAAAATCTTTATGCAAGTTACGTAAAATAGACGAGGCTAAAACGGTCTTTAATGAGATGTTATAATATGGCCACTCTCCAACTATACTGACTTATCATGCATTCTTGCATATTATGGGTATAGGAGAAGAAGTATTTGCACTCTTGGAGAAGATGAAAAAGATGAGTTGCCTATTACCTCTATTTTTGGATAGTGCTTGTAAGGTGTTTGATAAAAAGTCTAAGAGAAATATTGTGACCTAAGAAACCTTCAATCAATGAGAAAGGGAAGAAAAGTACTAACATGGCTTTTAATGCATTTAAAAATGTTGAGATAGCATCCCACATCAGCTTTTCATTAATAGTTATATGAATACTACTATGGCAATACTCCTAGAGGGGGGAGGGGGGTGAATAGGAGTTTAAAAATCTTGAAGAAAATATACAACTAATATGTAATGGATATGTTAATTTTAAATAACAAGTAATAATAAAAGAGATCAACCAATTTATAGTGGTTCAGAGTCAAATTCCTTCTCTTACGTCCATTTCTCTCAATATCAACCTGATATTGAGGTTCCACTAGAATCAGGTGCACCACCCAAATCAATTACAATAGATTTCCAAGAATTTCACCCTATACATATTGAGTTATAACTCAGATTTTCACTCTCAATAATAGAGATAGAGATTTTTAAGTCTCTCTAAACTTATACAAAGCTATTCCAATGTTATACAATGAAGTATGAATAGCTAAGACTAGCAAAAGCTAGTAAGAACTCAAAAAATAAGAAATAAAACTTAAAGAGTTCAAAAAATAGAGTATGAATTTAACAATTTGATTTCTCTCAGATATTGTGATTCTCTACTTGTTTGAACTTCAAATCTTTATGTATCTTCAACAAAAGGTGAATAAATGTGACCGTTCTGGTTGCATTTAATGCAAAATTTACCTCCTAATCTTTTTCCAACGGCTAAATTTAAAATAGATTGGCTTTGATGTTGACAGGAAACTATCGATTCACGGTTGTGACAACATTTCATGGTCGTGAAGCTTCATCTTCACGGGCTTGAACCAAAATTCACGGCTTTGAAATTTTCTGCGCTAATTTTAAATTTTAAAACATCCTTAGGCGTGAACAACTATTACTAGCGTGAAAATGTTTTACGGGTGTGAATAATTTTTCACAGTCTTGAAAACTCTTCCTGTGTCTCTGAGCCAAAATCATTCTTAAAGTATTCATGGGCATGAATCAGTACAACGGGTGTGAAACTCTTTCACGGGAGTTAAAAATAATCACGGGTATGAATCCCTGTTTTGAAACAAAAACTTAAACACAAGTTAAATAATCATTTATATTGATTAACATTGTTTTGGATTTCAATTACATCATCAAAATCATTATAGAGACAACAGTTTCCTTCTTTTTAATGATGACAAAACAATATTTTGAGAGTATAAGTAAGTCAATTAAATACTCCCTCTAAGTTAAAACTCCCTTTTAATTTAGTTAAAACATTTAGTTAAACAATAACAATATTTCTCCCCCTTTTGTCAATAATAAAAAAGGTATTCTTTAGTTTAATACAATATAATAACTCATTCAGAATAAGAAGTTGAAATTACATAAACAAGGAAGTAGTATATAAATATCAAAATGAGAAATGTGCCAATACAATAAACATAAACATGATAAAATATGAGCATATAAATAAAAACTCATCAAAAAGAAAGAAAATAACAACTAGGATGAATGAGGAATGGAAGAATCATCAGGAGGAGGGGTACTTCCAAGAGATAAAATGTTGCGAAGATTATCTACGAATTTTTACAGCTCTCTTTGATTTTCTTCAAGTTTGTCCAGTCGAGAAGCAACTTCGGCTTCCAAAGAATCAAGTCTAATGTTAAGCCTAGCCAAATGCTCCAACACTTGACTCTCAATGGAAACAGCTGAAGATGATGGCTGAGAGCTAGTCGGTGGTGCTGTGGAATAAGGATTGCGAGGTCTTTTCCGAGATGGCTTATTAAACATAGCAGCAAGCTCATCATTTGTCTCATCATCCTGATCATCATCAATAGAAGCTAAGATCCATCCATCACCAGCCTTTTTCGCAATTCCCATATCTCGAAAAGTTGATATATCTAAATGATCCTTAGGAGTGATAGGGACTTTGAATTCTGGATTATGAGGAATCTCAAAGTGATTTGCAATTGCAATCTGAGTCACATACATACCAATAAGTAATTTTCCCTTGACTTTTGTGCTCATATCTTTAAATGTATCCACAAACCATCTAGCAATATCTACATCGACTTCTTGTCGCAAACAATCTAAAAGGAATACTCCTTGCGACTGACAGCTCCATTGCTGACTCCTCTAGCAAAAACTGAATAAGTGAGGAACCTATGAATAATTCGGAGAGCCGGGTCATGAATCCTTGAGGTTTTTACAGTCCGAACATCATACTGTGTAGAGCCAGTCAATGCTTCCAAAACCAGGGAAGGATTCCAATGATCTGTAATCTTGCAAACCCCACTAGACTTAAGTTTAAACAAACCACCTAGAGCATCACAAGATAATGAACGGTTTGTTTTACTTAGCCTGAAAGTCATATCATCCATAGGACTCACAAGAAGTGTGGTGAAGAATTCATACACTAGTTCTAAGTGTAAATCTGACAAATAATAAGCAAAGTGTCTATCTCCAAATAAAGTTATACAGTAATTAGTAACGGAGTCTTTCAATCATACCCAAATCAGTAAAATGAATGCTTCGACCACCTACCAGGTTTTCTTAGTGTTTAAGCTCTAAAAATCTGTCAATATGATGTTGGGAAGAGAATGAAAGACCGTAAGATAGCTTCACCGATTCTTCCTATTTTTGGGATGTTTCACCCAAATTTGGACCCTTTCTTTTGCTTCTACCACCCACATTCTTAGTTTTCACCATTATTTTTGGGTTTAAGGGAGATATAATGAAGATTTATAAGAAAATATTTGATAAAGAAGAGATAGAGTAAGATGAAAATTTGAAAGTTTGAGAGAAAATAGGAGAGAAAGTGAAAAAGAATTTTGAAATTTGATTTAGAACTGAAAAGTTATAGACGCGATCTATTTAAATACTAGCGTCTTCACGGGCGTGAATGACGTTCACGACAGTGAAAGACAAGCCCAAAATTTTTAAAAAATACAAAATGATTCTTCATGTACGTATAAATATTTTAACGGGTGTGACAATATGTCACAGGCGTTAAATTGATTAACGGGTATTAAAGGGAAGATTGAGGAAATTTTTCAAAAATAAAGACAAATTGAGCTTTTAATTTTATGCTTTCATATTCACATGTCTATAATTCATACTTTTGACAAGAAAATTTATGTAAATTGAGGTTAAAGTGATGGGAATTTATAAAATTCTCTCACTTAGGTCTCATTTTGTCATGGAAACACATAAATTATAATAAGTGCTTATAAATCATGTAATATCATCATAAATCATTATGCTTAAATATATCTTAATTAAAAGCAAGTCAAAATTCATACCTGAGAGGTATCAATCATACCTAATTCCCTTTTAATAAAGTAGAATGCTTTTTTGTCCAAGGGTTTTGTGAATATATCAGCAAGATGCTTTTTAGTATCCACATATTCAAAATTAATATGACCTTTGCTAACATGATCCCTAAGAAAATGATGCCTTATATCTATATGCTTAGTTCGTGAGTGATGAATTGGATTTTTTGAAAGATTTATGGTACTAGTGTTGTTACATTTTATGGGAATACAACTAAATAAATGTCCAAAATCTTCTAGTTGAGTTCTCATCCATAGAAGTTGAGTGCAACAACTTGTGGCTGCTACATACTCCGCTTCCGTGGTTGATAGTACAACTAAATTTTGCTTTTTAGAAAACCTTGATACTAAAATATTTCCTAAAAATTGACAAGTGACACTTGTGCTTTTTCTATCTATTCTACAACCACCATAATCCACATCGGAATATCCATATAGATCAAATGGGGACCCTTTTGGATACCATAAACCTAAATTTGGTGTATCCACAAGGTATCTCATAATTCTTTTTACTCTGGTGATATGTGATTCCTTAGGATTAGATTGAAAACGTGTACACATGCAAACATTAAATAATATGTCGAGTCTAGATGCAGTTAAATAAAGTAATGATCTTATCACGCGTCTATAAAGTCTAGAATCAACACTTTTACCTTTATTATCAATCTCCATCTTAATTGAGGTATTCATGGGAGTAGGTTGAGGTTTGGTTTTGTCCATGTCAAATCTTTTTAGTAACTCCTTAGTGTACTTGGATTGATTGATCAATATTTCATGCTCTAGTTGCTTAATTTGTAATCCCAATAAGAAATTGAGTTCTCCTATCATGCTCATTTCAAATTCACCTTGCATAGACTTAGAAAAATTCTTGCAAAGCTTTTCATTAGAAGCACCGAAAATGATGTCATCAACATATATTTGAACAATTAAAATGTCTTACTTCTCATACTTAATAAAAATAGTCGTATCAACTTTTCCCTTAGAAAAACTATTTTCAAGAAGAAAATTGCTCAACTTCTCATACCAAGCTCTTGGAGCTTATTTTAAACCATATAAAGCTTTAGATAATTTAAAAACATGGTTTGAAAATTTTTTATGCTCAAAACTAGGAGGTTGTTCAACATATACTTCCTCTTAAATAAAACCATTTAAAAATGCACTTTTAACATTCATTTGAAATAATTTAAAATTTTTGTAGCATGCATAAGCAAGTAGTGCTCTAATTGCTTCTAATCTAGCTACTAGAGCATAAGTTTCATCGAAGTCAATACCTTCCTCTTGAGAGTATCCTTGAGCAACTAACCTTGCCTTATTCCTTACTACTATTCCGAATTCGTCTAATTTGTTGCAAAATACCCATTTTGTACCAATTATCGGATGATCTTGAGGTCTTAGAACTAATGTCCAAACCTCGTACCAATTACCGGATGATCTTGAGGTCTTAGAACTAATGTCCAAACCTCGCTTTTTTCAAATTGATTTAGCTCTTCTTGCATGAAAATTATCCATTGATCATCTTTAAGTACATCCTTGATGTTCCTTGGCTCAACTTGTGAGAGAAATGCAACATACTCACAATTGTTGTGGACTTTTGATCTTGTCCTCACTCCTTGAAGTGGATCACCAATAATTTGAGTGTCCTTAACCTCATTTCTCACTCTTGGATGATGTGGTTCTTTGTGTTAATATGTGGACTCAATTAAGTCAATTTCTTCATTTTCTTTGGAGTCCTTGCCAAAATCCATGCTATGCTCATCATGTTTCTCTAAGGATAAGTCTTCCATCATTTCTTCTATGTTTTTGTCTTCTTTATTCCTGTCAAAATCCTTAGAAGGGAATTTATCAAACATAACATGTACGAATTCTTTAACCAAAAGAGTTCTTTTGTTGAAGACCCGATAGACTTTGGAATGCATGGAATATCCAAGAAATATGGCTTCATCTAATTTGGCATCGAATTTTCCTAAGTTATCTTTACTATTATTCAGAATAAAACATTTACACCCAAATAAATGAAAATATGCAGCATTGGGTTTTCTTCCTTTCCACAACTCATATGAGGTCTTTTTAAGGATCGACCTAATCATTGCTCTATTTAAAATGTAGCAAGAAGTACTAATAGCTTCAGCCCAAAAGTATTTGGGCAAGTTGTTTTCACAAAGCATAGTTCTTACCATTTCAAGTAAAGACCTATTCTTCCTTTCAACAACAACATTTTGTTGAGGAGTCTTAGGAGTTAAAAAATTATGAGATATACCATGCTCTTTAAAATAATTTTCAAAATCTGAATTTTCAAACTCTTTTCCATGATCACTTTTAATACTAGAAATAGCATATCCTTTGAGTTTGTAAAAATTTTAAAAAAGGTATTAAAGCATAAAACGCATCTTGTTTATGAGCAAGAAAAAGTACCCAAGTGAATCCAGAGTAGTCATCAACACAAACTAGACAATAATACTTTCTATCAAGGCTTGCGGTTCTAGTTGGACCAAAAAGATCAATATGTAAAAGTTGTAAGTGTCTAGAAGTTGAAACAATAATTTTTGGTTTAAAAGAACTTCTAGAATGTTTGCCTTTCGCACATGCATCACAAAAACTCTACCTTTTGAAAATTAACTTTAGTAATCCTTTGACTAAATCCTTTTTAGAAAGTTTTGAAATTATATCCATACTAGCATGTCCAAGTCTTCTATGCCATAAGGATGTGTCCTCATTTTTGGATGCAAATAAACAAAGATTTACTTGAGATGCATTATTTAGGTCCACATAGTATACATTCCCTTAGCTATAACCCATAAAAGCTATCTTATTTGTTTTGATATCTACTATTTTACATGCAAGGGATTCAAAGATAACTTTATATCCTCTATCACATAATTGACTAATACTAAGAAGATTATATTTCAAATTATCAACAAATAAAACTTTGGATAGAGATACATCACCATTGCCAATAGAATCGATTCCAATGATTTTGCCTTTGGAGTTGTTATCAAAACTAATATTTCCACTTTTGGAGTTGAGTTCTTTGAACTTTGATTTGTCTCTAGTCATGTGCCTTGAGCAACCACTATCCATGATCCATTTGTCTGTCTTGACCACTTGCACGTATAATATAATGTATGATTCATCTTTTTTTTGGTACCCAAGTCCCTTTGGGTCCATACATGTTAACATATTTAACAATCCTTACATCCTTATCAATTTGGATTGATACTTTTGGAATCCAAATCTTCTTGGTAAAGTAAGATCTCCTATATTTAATAGGACATTTTTGTATAATGTGGCCAAAATATTTGCAATGAGTACACTTGACCATCCTTTTAGGACCTAATACTCTCTTTTTAAAAAAGGTGTTTACCTTTTATCCTAATATAGCCTTATCATAAAATGCTTTTTGTGAGTTAATGATGTTTTCAAGAGTTTTGCTCCCAAGTGTGAACTTGTTTAAAAGTTCATTAGAGTCTTTTAATTCTCTTTTCATTTTCTCATTCTCACGTAAGAGTTTTGAAAAATCATTTTGTAAATTGATGATTTGAGTTGAGAGTTTTTCTTCTTTCTCAACATTAACTTTATTACTTGTCTTTTCATGTTCAAGTTTCAATTTACATAAGTTTTTCTTCAAAATTTTGTTTTCTTTTGAAATTAGCAAAAAATCTTCCACAAGTTCATCAAAAACAATTTTTAACTCTTGAAAAATAAAAGATTCAGGACTTACCTCAATGAGCTCTTCATCTTCAATTGTTTCATCTTCTATAGCCATGAAACACAAGTTAACCTTTTCTTCTTCGATTGACTCTTCATCACTTGATGTATCACTTCCACTCCAAGCTGCATATGCTTTGTTTTTCTTCTTGAATTTCATTGACCTCTTTTCCATCTTCTTCTTATTTTTAAGGTTTGGACAATCGGTTTTGATATGCCATGGTTTTTTACATTCAAAGCAAATTATTTTTCATTTGTTGTCTTCTCCTTTCTTGATTCTTTCTTTGAAGCTTCTCCTCTTGAATCTATTCTTGGAAAGGAATTTTCCAAACTTTCTTGATAGCATTGCAATGTCTTCATCTTCATCACTAGAAATGTTTTCATTCTTTTCTAGTGTTGTCTTTAAGGCAATTCCTTTCTCTTTCTTTGTTGGCTTCTCCTCTTCTTCTCTTGATGCTTCTCTATTTTGAAGTTTTAACTCAAAAGTCATAAGATTACCAACCAAGTCTTCAAATGTCAAAGAATTTACATTATGTGATTCTTCAATTGCATCTACCTTGGAATCAAACCTTGCTAGTAGAGACCTCAAAATTTTGGTAATCAATTCTTTTTGAGTGATACCTAATCCCTTCAAGCCATTCACAATAGTTGTGAATCTCTTGTACATTTCAGCAATCTTCTCATCATTCTTCATTTTGAAGTTTTTAAATTCAATGAGAAGCATGTTGACTTTTGTATCCTTGACTTGATTAGTCCCTTCGTAAGTGACTTTGAACACATTCCATATCTCTCTTACTATTTCACAAGCTGAAACTCTATTAAATTCTATAGCATCAAGTGCACAGAATAGTAGATCCATGGCTTTGTCATTGTAAGCCATTTTCCTCTTGTCTTCACTTGTGTGTTCTGCTGGACTCTTAGGAGTAACTGAATCATCTTTCATTGGAATGAAAGGTCCATTTTCGATAGCCTCCCAAAGTTCATATCCTTTGGATTGAATATGGATTCTCATCCTCACCTTCCATAGATTGTAGTTTATCTCTTTGAACAAGGGTGGTCTGGTGTTGCATTATCCTTTCTCAAATGTTGTGTTGGCTACCATAGAATTAAGATTGTAAGCTCTAAAAATCATTTGATTTTATATATACTAGAGCACAAACTCTTATACCAATTATGAATACTACTATGGCAATACTCCTAGAGGGGGTTGAATGGGAGTTTAAAAATCTTGAAGAAAATATACAACTAATATGTAATGGATATGTTAATTTTAAATAACAAGTAATAATAAAAGAGAAGGGTTAAGAAATCTCAGCTAATTTATAATGATTCGGAGCCAAATTCCTTCTCCAACATCCACTTCTCTCAATATCAACCCGATATTGAGGTTCCACTAGAATCGGATACACCACCCAAATCAATTACAATAGATTTTCAGGGATTTCACCTTATACACATTGAGTTACTGTTGGGATTTAGGCCATTAGGTGCAGTGGAAAAAAAAAAAATCCCAATCCAAGATCTCTATGTTGATTAAAATCAAAGATTAGATTAAAGATTCAAGATCTTTTACCTTTGTGTTTGAAATTCTTTCTTCACTTGATCACCAAGAAAGGGTTGTAGTAAACCATTATCTTTCCACGAGACGAGGAAAGCCTGACTAGTCATCCACACGAAGATCAAACAATAAGTCTTTTTGGAAAGAGAAGACAAAAACCCTTATGTGCAAGTCAAGGGTGTTTCGGCTTGATGGAGAATACAAGAGTTGGCCGAATTCTTTTGGTGTTTCCTCTCAAGGTGTTTTGGCCAAAGGGATGTATTATGACTTCTTTTTTACTTAATTATGATCTCATCATATTTATAAGTCTCTTGACCAACTAGGTTTTAATCTAACGGTTTAGATTAAAATAATAGGTTTAATGACAATAATGTCGTTAATAAAAAAGTCAAAAACACTCCTTTGACTTTAGACCTATTGATCATATTCTAAATATAATCCTATGGTCCTAATTTAATTAAATACATCATATGCAAATAATTAAATTAGATAATTAATTTAATCACATTAAATTATTG
>CANXYC010473934.1:0-10920 GCA_948193065.1 Aleurites moluccanus
CAATGACATTCAAATGGTAGGCCTATGGAATGCAAACAATAGGCCAAAGACAAAATGAACTAGGCATTTCATCAAACACATGGTGGGCATACAATGGCAAGCCAATAGGTTAGGTTAGGGTGCAAAATTGACTTGCCCAACTTAACCAACAACAAGCTACATTGGCAATAACAACATAGGCATCAAAGAAACAATATTAAACAACATCAAAGGGATCAAATTGGCTATGGAAAACAAGGCAAAATAAAGCAAAAATAAGGCATGGTGAATAGTAAACATGGTTCGGCCACTAAGATGTTTTCATACAAGGTTTCCAATTCCAATTTTAACATAATAAGCATATCAAAGGATGCATATAAGACTCACCTAAGCTTCCAAATTTCTTTGGAAAATCCAATTCCACCCAAATTCACCAAATGAGCTATAAGGCACACCTTTGCCAAAACTTGAATTCTACACCAAACCAATCATCAATTAGTTACCTATTACCATCTAATTAACATATTCTAAAATCAATTAACACTAACTAACACTAATTCAAATAGCTAAGTTACACAACTTTCATTAGGTTTAGAAATTTAGGGACTTCTATCAATTTGCATCAATTGATGCAATTCACCTTAAAACCCATCTAATTCAACCTTAGAATCATCTAAATAAGCAATAAAATCAAACAAATTAACTTGGTTACCTCAAATGGTGATGAACCCGAAATGAAGAAGCCCTCAATCCTTGGCTTACTTTGCTTTATCTTCAAATTGATGATGGAGATAGATAGAACTAAATGAATACTCAATTTTTTCATCAATTTCCTTAAGAAATTTTGTGAAGAAAGAAGAAGAATGGAAGAAGAAATGGGGAAGGGAGGTTTCGACCAACACAATGAAGAAGAAGAAGATGATGGAAATGTTCTAAGTGTTGAATAAATAGAAAAATCACTTAGGCAAATTACAACTAACTCCTCCAACTTTCATATATCATACTTTGGTCCAAAATCTTTTGTAATTTATTCTGTCAATTCTGTCAGGATTTAGATTCCAAAGTGGGAAGTTAATAGGCTTATTTTAATTTATACTTATTTATAAAAATAGTTTCAGAGTCATTCTGTAACTCTGACGGACCAATTTTCACTATTCACCTTAAAGTTCATTATATTTATAATTTTGCCATTGGTTACTTTTTCAGCGTTCCTAAATGATTTTCACTTCTTTATTTTTACCAAAATTACACATGCATTATGGTGATCTTTTACCTCTAGGTCAACTTTAGAAATTCTTCTGTTGACCGGACTGCTAATTTCTCGGCAGTGTTCCTGACACCGCCGCTTTTCGAAAAAGTAACTAATTCGCTTTCTAAATGTGTTTCCAAAATTATTTTTCATCATTTCAAAACTTTTGAACCACATACTGAGAATTGAATCATGCATGTGAGTTAGGAATTTATAGGGTATTACACCTTTAAGTTGGATGGCTTGGTAGTTGGGTGTGAGTCTAGCATAATTATCACCTCTTGCAGAATGGATTGGCATTGTTGGTTCATATTTTCAGTGAACTGGAGGTTCATCTCAATGAAGTGGTTCTGTTGGGCTTCTATAATGGCTTGGAAAGTGTCCTCTTTACTTTTAAGGAGATTGATGAGGAGTGTGTTCATGGTTTCAAGCTTAATTTCAGCTTCAGTTTCGAGTAAGTAAGCCATTGGTACCTTCAAAAGATTAGAACCATGGGTTAGGTCTAGTTTAACCGAGGTTTAAAATAGTATGGTCATCTTAGTTGGGTCATGGGTAAAAGGCTTTTGGTTTAGGACCTAAGGTTTCTAAGTCCTAGAGTAATGGTTAAAAGTGTTCAACATGATTGGAACAAAAAGATTAGATTGACTCTCAACTAGTTCAAGGTATAACCTATACTTTATTAGGATAGAATGCATACTTTATGCATTATGAATGCATGGTTAAAAATTGTTTCATGATCATGGCTTGAATTATCTAGAGTGCACAAGACCTAGAGTCTGCGTTCTAGATTCATTATATGAAGGCTAGGTGTCTTAGATTAAGGGTACCCGTCACACTAGGATAGTGATATACCTAACCACATGTGAGTCAAAGAGCCTCGTGTGGTCCAACAGTACTACTACCTATTACAATTCAAAAAGATTGAAGATTCATTACAGGGTGGATGCTTTTGCTATACCCTAACATACTCAAAGAGAGTTGCCAGGTTGATGCTACTTGCTATCCGAAGTTTTTGATTTGTATCTAGTTATGCAAAGTGATGCATGAAAAATCAATAGTTAAATAAAAATCCAAAGTAAAAGTTACTTAAAAAAAGAGAGTATGATTTTTCTTTTCAAACCAATTAGTAGTCCTTTTTTACTTTTTAGAAAAAAGTTTGTCTCTAGTAGAGTTGCCAACTGTGAGGCCTTACCCAAGCACCGAGATGCTCATTAAATGGGCAGTTTCTCACGGATTAAAGATAACTTTTTCCTTGCATTTGCAAATTGATCTTGGACCTTTTATTTTGAAAATTTGTAGAGTTGCCACCTTTATTTTTAAGGGAAAGAAAGGAAAAAACTCAATTTGACTCTAATTAAACGCACAAGGATAAAATCATTAGACTTTCGAACCGAGACTGAGCTCGGTAACTAAGTTTTCTGTTTTTAAGTAACTTAAACTTTGGCTTTTCATTTAACAATCGATTTATGAAAAATATAATTTCATGAATAAGTATAAGAATGGCAATTATAAGATGCAAGAATGAAGTATAATAATTTACAATATAACATAAATAATAAACAATAAGGTAAAAGAGTTTAATTATATTACAATCAAAACTTCAAAACAGGGGATGTTAACTCTAGTCCTTATAGGAATTCTAGGTTAACCACACATTTTCCAAAATAATATATTATATTAAGAAAAAGGAAGGTTTTTTATGTTTTTGGATTTGAATTTATGAATCAGCTTGCCTGTGTATCCTATTGAATGGGAATCAAAACCCCACACAGTTCTCCCTTCCTGCGAAGAGGGTTTGATTAGAGTTTAAGAAAAAGATTGATTTTGTGGTTCTTTTAATTGATACTTTACTAATTAATTTTGAGGTATGAATATGATACTTTGCTTCATGAGGGATGCCTTTCTAGAGTTCACCCGGATCGAAGTTCCACTTTGGATTCGGTAGAAATTAGCACCATGGTGTGCTTTAAGTTGATTGGATTATCAAGTTGATTGGATTGATGCTTCTAGATTGACTCAAAGAGAGATCGCTCTAGGTCTTCTATTCCTTCCACTCAAAGAGAGTTGAAGAAATCGTTTTGAAATAAAAAAGAGATGAATCGCTTATGAATAAGAAAGCTGAAAATAAGGGGAGAAGAGAGAGCCTACTAAGTAAATTTGACTTAGCTGTTTTGATGTGTAACTCAAAGAGAGTTGGTGTGTTTTGGGAAGTGATTTGAGGCTTTAATTTATAGGGAAACATTTGAGGGAAAACAATACTGAAAATCGATATGGGATTCACGTAATGAGTTTTGTGGCACCTGAGCTAAAAGCTTGGCGGTAGAAGGAAGCTTGGTTGGTGATAGGGCTTGGCTTTGGTCCAAGTACTGCCTGTGCCATTAGCGGCACTGCCAGCTAGGCTTGGCACTACCACCAAAGCCAAAGCTATCTATCACTAGGCTTGTTTTAATTCTTATCCGATCCAATTCATCTGATTCAAAATGGTTTGAACTCCGATCGATGCCGATCAACTTGGCATGGTTTAGTTTATTTGTATTCGAAGTTGACTTTGTTATTTGGTTTGTTGGTAATCAATCTGAGTTGACCCGAGTCTGCTTGGGCTACAAAATCATGTGTTCACAGCTGCCCACTTGAGCTCTTCATAGAACCAGTGAGTCTGGTGTTAGACACCAGGCACACCATCAACTCCGATAGATCTAGTCTAAATTCAAATGAACAAAATACTCATGACTTTATAAATAGCCCCTTACCCCTCCATTTCAAAAGTCACCTTGGCTCTTGAGTATACTTGACCTAAAGAATCTCTTTTCTCTCCCTTTGTGCAGCTCTCTCAAGGTTTTGCCTTCCTTAGGTCTAAAACTACCTCTTCAAAGTCTTTCTCAGATTTTAAAGACTAGAAGTCAGCCAATAGTGCCCTAAATTAATCTTCTTTAGATTAATTTAGTGAAGGACAAGCAATCAAACTAGCCTCGAGCTGACGACAAGAAAAGATGGACTCTGACAAAGCACTCCAACCTCCCCCGATCTGTAAATCTGCATATAAGGTATACAACATATATTTTTCTAGGATTAGGATCTTTTATCAATCCAAGATTGAGCGATGGGACCAACCCAAAAGCTTAGCCTTTAATTTGATCGAAAGCCAAACCCATTTTCCAAACAGACCTAAAATCCCCTCGCAAGAGGGATGAACTACGTCGGATTTTGATTTTCATTCGAAGGGATACGTAGACATGCTCCAATACAGAGTTGCAAATCCTAAAATCCTAAACACTTTCGTCACATATATCTAAAACCTAGATATATTTCCTCATATTTCTTCCACCCTGTGTCTGCTTAAGCTTGCCTTGCTTTTGCTTTTGCGCACACCATTACCACCACCACCCTCAATATTCATCTGTGCTGCCACTCTATCACTTCATACCCCTCCATCGCTCTTCGTTTAGTCTGATTAAACATATTTGTGATTGACCTAATACCCATAAGGGCTAGAGTCAATACCACCTATTAAATTAGTATATCGAGGCTCATATGGTTAACTTAGGGCTAGAGTTAACACCTCGACTCTAAATAAAATATATAACTGATTTAAATTTATGTATTGCTTTTCAATTAATGGTTTATTTATTGGTTTAACATCCTATCTTGTCAATGAAATTGTAATTTTAAGTTAGAATTAATTTTAAGCCAAGTTAGAATTTCTTAAATAAAAAAACTTAGTCCCCAAACTCATATCTATTCGCAGGTCTAGTGATTTTATCCATTGTGCAAAAATAAATTGGAGTCATTTTTGGGTTTTTTTCTTATATTTTTCCTACAAAAATAAAATTAAAGTGGCGACTCCTTGAAACTTGTTTTCAAAACAGACTTGTACTAAAAAACAGGTTTCAAAACATAGATGAAACAAACTTTTCAGTGAATTGAGAAGCAGAACCTCTAGTCGGCCATGCATTCTAGTGAGGTAAGACTGAAACCCTTTTAAAAGATAGGGGCGACTGCCGAATCGATCACGTTTCCGCTTGGGAGAGGCCTCGTAGTTGGCAACTCCACTGGGGACTTGTCATTTTCTCAAAAATTAAAAAAATGACTACCAATTGATTTCTTGAAAATATTTTTTTGAAAAGAAATTTGAAGCTTGGCTTTTTAATTGAAACTGACTTTGCATTACTTCATACATCACTACATGGACTCCTGGTCCACTACCAGTTATGATTTTCAGCTTGGACACCAACTAGCATTGACTTGGCAACCCTCATTAGGTATGTTTGGAGATAACGAAAGGATCCAAACTCGCAATGAATCCCTGATCCTTTCAGGGAGGTATGCAGTACTATTTGATTCACGTAAGTGGTTAGGTATATTGCTGCTCTGCAAGACCCTTATTCAGCTTAGCCACCTAGCATTTATGTAATTGACTCTAGAACTCGACTTCTCTTAGGGCCCATGTACCATAATAATCAATCATTATAATCACAAAATAAATTTTCTCATACAAGCATGCATATTATGCACACATGTGGTAACACATAGACCATGCCTCTTCAAACTTAAAGTTAAGAGTTAGTAGTTGGAACCTAAGCAGTCACCAACCAAGTGAAACAAATCCACTTACCTTAAATAGTACAAGCCCGACCTATACCTAAGTGAAACAGATCCACTTTCCTCAAACAGTACAAACCCGACCTGTACCACAAACCAGGTGAAACATATCCACTTACCCAAATAGTACAAACCTGACCTGTACCACAAACTAAGTGAAACATATCCACTTACCCAAATAGTACAAATTTGACATATACCTCTACAAGTGAAACTGACCTATTATCCTATTTACCTAAATAGTGAAATTGATGCACTATCCCATTTACCTAAATAGTGAAACTGATTCATTGTACCATTTACCTAAAAAAGTGAAGCCAACCCATTTTCCCACTTACCTCTACCAGTGAAACTGACACACTGTCCCACTCACATCTACTAGTGAAACTGACCTACAGTTCCACTCACCTTTACCAGTGAAATTGACCTATCCTAGTTACCTAAACAATGAAACCGACCAACTATCCCATTTACCTAAAAAGCAAACCTGATCCACTAAGCCGTTACTATGTCTATAAATAGTGAACCTAACCCACTAAACCATTACCATATCCACAAACAGTGAACCTGACCCACTAATCGGTACCATGTTCACAAACAGGTAACTTGACCTACTAAACTGTTACCATGTTCATAAATAGTAAACCTGATTCACTAAGCTGTTACCATGTCCATAAATAGTAGACCTGACCTACTAAGCCATTAGCATGTCCACAAATAATGAACCTGACCTACTAAGCTATTACTATGTCCACAAATAGTGAACAAGATTTACTAAACTATTACCATGTCTATAGATAGTGAATTGACCCACTATCCTATTTACCTAAACAGTGAAACCAACCCACTGTCCCATTTACCTAAACAGTGAAGTTGAGGAAATGATGAGCCTGATTCAAGCCAACCCAGTTTACCCAAGCTCCTAAGATATGCCTTCTATGAATATGCAACCAAACACAAAAACCATCCCTTCCTTTTATCTTTTTCAAGAAAGAGAGGTTCTCACCCAAGCACTCATGGAAAAATACTTGAAATGCAACCCTGATGTTCTTAAACAAAGTAGCTTTTTTACCCCGAACTCTGGCTTCCCTATTGAAAAGAAAAGTAAAGAGGTAGTAACCATTACCAACCAACAGCCTTTGAAACTTGTAAGTAGGAAATGTAGCAATCTAGGTATACTTTTGAGCACAGTTTATGAGAAGGCTTTGGACTAAGATTTGATAAAACCTTTGGGTCCTAAAGCTCCTTTACATCTTCAACCAAAAAGTAGGAATGTGAATGAATATTGTGGATACCATCAATAATATCGAGCACAAAACCAATGATTGTAAAAACTTGAGGCACAAGATACATGATCTGATGGATAGCGTGGATATCATCCTTCCATAATTAACATATCATTTCGAAGATTTAGGCTCATAAGATTGCCAACAAGCCACCTTTTTTTAGCAAACTTTCATAGAGTAGAAGCAGACCCTACACACCTTAGCCAATTAGTCTTGAACCTTTGGCACTATGAGAAGCTGCCCAATCCTGGTGTCGAGTCATCTATCTAGCCTATCTATCCAGTCGAGTTATAAGCAGATCCTGATTCTGAGTTTGAGTCAATCGAGTCCTTTTCCTTTCTTAAGTCTGTAAATTTTCCGAGTCAGTCTTTTAATTTTGATGTAATCAAAAGTGGTGAAGCTTTCTTTAGAAATGAACTTTTTCTTATCCTTCTGTGTCCATTTTTTCCAACATGAGATATCAAAAGATTATGAGAAAAATGAAATAAAAAAACAAAGAATCAATTATTAATAAATCACATCATACTTTATGCATTGCTATTAGTTTTATACAGGAATGCCACAATTTAAAGATATTTGTAAGAGACCAAAAGTAACGATGCATCTTACTACAACCCTTATGCTTTAGTATATGGAGTGGAAGCAATCTTGCATATCAAAATGCAAATCAGATCTGTAAGGGTAATATGAAAAAGTCAACTAGACAAAGCTGAATGGGTCAAGAACTATCATGATCAGTTGAATGCCATCGATGAGAAAAGAATGGACACCATGTATAAGATTCAGGGGCACCAGTAGAGATTAGCTCGACATTTCAACAAACAGGTCTTCGACAGAGGTTTAGAAGAAGTCAACTTGGTGTTGAAGGAAATTAGAGCTCCTGTATATGATCCAAGAGGCAAATTTAGACCTAATTGAGACGACCCATATGTGCTTAAGAAGATTCTAATTGGTGGAGGGGCCATATTGATGGACCTAGACGACAATAAGTTCTTAAGTCCCTAAAATCTGGATAAACTGAAGAGATCTTTTATGTAGTTTTTGTCTCATTGTAATCAAAGTATGCATTGTACAAACAAGAATTATGTGGACTTGATTCTCGAAAAAATGTGTGTTGAATGAAAGGAAAGAAAAAAAATGAGATATGTAGGTAGCCCTCCTTGAGTGTGGTCCAAATCATAATAAAGTCATCATTTTGTGCCAAAATCAGTGCATGGTTATTGATTTTTTGTTAGTTTGTTAAGTTGAAAACTTGAAAGGATGGTTTAGGCAAAAATAAAGCAGCTCGTTAAGTCGAAAACCCGCAAGGGTGACTTGGTCAAAAGTTAGAGCAATAATATAAAAATATAAATAAAAAGAGAGAAGAAAAGAAAGGCAACTATGATATCTCATTCATATTTCATGTGTCATTCACCAATCATCATTCTGATGGCAAAATATATAAGTTATCGTGACTTACCAAAAATCATGTCACTTATTTATAGTTTTGTAAACACTATCTCGTCTATATGTATCATGTCATGTCATCCAGTCAAGCACAAAAAAATCATGACTGGGTCAAAGTCCATATAGATTAACAAAAAACAAACCCACAAAATCTAAATCTAGGTCTTAAAGTGGAAAAATAAACCTATGGCTAAACAGACCAGTCATCATCTGTAATACCCTAGGAAAAACATATCTTGTATCCATGAATTAATTCTCAATTTATGGTTTAAAAGTATTGAAATGATGGGAAATAGTTTTAGAGACACAGTTAGAAAGCAAATGCAAAACTTTTCCAGAAATCGTCGGTGTCGAAAATACTGTCAGGAAAATAGCAGTCCGGCTAATTTAAGAATTTTTGACCCAAATCTGGAGGGATTAAATAAGTTAATTTTATGTGAAATTATGGTGAAAAGAAAGAGTTGAAAAATATTTTGGAACGCTGAAATGAGAATAATGGCAAAATTGTAAATAAAGGCAACTTTGAGGGCAATTTTGGAAATCAACTGTCTGAGATCCATAAATGATCTAGAACTATTTTTAAAGGATAGAACAACTTAAAATAAGGTATTTCACTCACCACACTTGAGGTTGAATTTAAAAAGAATAGACAGAATAAATTATAGAAAGTTTTGGGATAAAAAATGCAAATAAAGAAAGTTTTGGGCCAAAAGTGCAATTAAACAAAGTTGTGGGACCCACCCATTCTAGAAATAAGCAAGGTGGCCGAAAATGATGGTGGTAGAGGTGAATAATTGATAGAAAAAAGATTAATTGGTTTATTAATTAATTAAATAGGTGTCAAATAAGCCAAAAATATAGAAATTTCTATTGTTTTGTCTTCATTTCTTTTTGGAGTGGGTTTTAGTGTATAAAGAAGAAGTATTGGCTGCCATTTTGGAGAGGAGTAGCCAAACCACATATAGAAGAAAACTATCATAAATTGTATAGTAATGAGTTTAATGTGAAATTTGGATATGTTAGAACCTTATATGTTAAGTTTAATTAGGAACAATAATTGAAGCAATTGGATAATTGTAGAGAGAGAAATGAGTAATAGAATACAGGCTGCCAGTAAAGAATTTTGCACAGAAAAATCCTAGTAACTTGGAAATTTGAGGAATTTTCTTTAATATAAATATAAGTAATGTAATTTTATGTTAAATAGTATCTAAATGGAAATTAATTGGATATATAGAGTTGAGAATGAATAAGAGATGTGATGGGTACCATAAGAGATAAGGCAAAGAATCAAGGATAAAGGAAAAAGGGAAATGTTCAAGTTATAAGCTAAGGTGAGTAATGTATACATCATTATGCATACCCATGTTTTGATTTGTAACCCAATGAGTATATTTCCTTCTTGATTAAATGCCAGTTTGTTATTATTGATCATTCTTTGATCTTCCTAAAGATTGAAATTTATCCATATTTATTGATTGCTATAGATATTGAAATGCCTTTTGTGTACTGATTGATAAGTAAACCCATGTATCGAAAGCCATTGTACCGAAATGTTCTTAATATATACTTGATATTGTTATTGATTTCCATTGGCCTATTTACGTGTGGATTTGACAGAGCTACAGCTCCGATAGGGTAGTGGGAATATACTATCGGCGATGTGCACATTGCATTACTGATGCCCTAGCTGGGAAGGGCTATAGTCCTGACCATAAGGTTTGATCAGCCTTATACTTACTGATACTGATACTACTGGAGACTGTATGTTCACATATAGTCCATACTGATATTGTTGGAGGCTGTATGTTTACATATAGTCAATCCCTTTATCTGTCTTATCTACATTATATGAGTATTGTTTACCTGTTTACTAATTCTAAAACTTATACCTTATTACTTACTGTTGATATCTTTTATTATCATATGCTTATATCTCATACATAATGATGTATGCATGCTCACTGAGTATTTTATACTCACCAAATTAGTGGTTTATAATTTTTATAGAGATGTGTTATAGGAAGTTGATTCCAAGTCAATTTCTTTTTCGACTTGGGACATCAAGTACATCGAGGTAGAATTGTATTTGTTAAAGGTCATTAGTGATAATTCTTAGAGCTCCATGGTACTGTGTATAATTGGATGATTAGTGTAACACCTTAGCCTAAACCCTAATAGGGACCTTTAGGGAAATAATTTTTCCTTTCTTATTAATGCGTTATATTATGTGTGAATGCATGGAATATATGTATATGCATGTTATATGACCTAATTTTTAGGTCTAGAGTTGATTTGAAGTCAGTTAGGACCCAATCGGGTAAGTTTGAAAATTTTGGTAATTGGAGGACCAAAATGTAA
>CANXYC010473936.1:0-55540 GCA_948193065.1 Aleurites moluccanus
AATTATTTATTGAACAAATTATTTCTTATATATATATATATATATATATGTTATTAATTAATATAATTTTATACAAGGAATAATTAAATAAATATAATAATTAACCAAGTATAATAACGGGTCCCCATGGGGACAGGGATGGGGATCCCCACGGGGTGGGGAATACACTCCCCGTCCCCGCCCCGTCCCTGCTAACGGGGAAAAAATATTCCCCATCCCCGTCCCCATGGGGAGACAAATCGGGGAATCCCCACCCCGTTCGGGGCAAATCCCCGCGGAGAACGGGGATTCCCCACCCCATTGCCATCCCTAGTTGTCACACTTGATAGATATTGTTAGAGAAAGCAAAGTCTCAGGTGTATGTGACTCTCAAGGTCTAACCCCGATTTTCCTTCCTTCGCATGCAATTGAACCTGGAGTTTCATTGAATCGATTTGACCCAGATAATTGTATCTAGTATATTTTTCCTCCCTTTCTTATGCAAATGAGACTGGAGTATATTTTTATACAATTAAGTATACAGGTTGGTTTAGGTTGTGTACCTTTAAATTTAACTTAATTTCTGCTGCTGTGCTTTGATGACTCTAATACAGTTTCTTATAACAATATTGGCTATTGTGCACTCAGGTTACGTGTCAGCTTTTTTTTTTTTGGCTTGTTAATTACCACTGTTGTCTTCTTGATTTTGTCTTACCAATCAACCAGTTTCTCCTATGGAAATATGATTTGAGTGCGTAACATGTCAGGTGAATTAAGTAAATTATTTTATTATACATGCCTTTTAAGAGTGTAGTGCTGTTGCATCGGTTGACAATGCTGAGAAGAGCATGCTTTTGAGACTTTCCATATTCTTTCATGACTAGGACTACCTAGAGGATGGTAACTCAAAGCTAAAAATTTTTATTGCTATTGGTGCTTTCTTGATGATGCTGAACTGTTGGTTTATCTATCCCACTCTTAGCAACTGATTACTTTTTTACCTGTTATTTATTTTAGAAAAAAAATTTTCATTATGTTCTCACTCTTATTTGTGAAAAGTTAAGAAAATATTCTATATTCACCCTATCTAGGATTAAGGTAATTATCCTTGTACTGTACGGCTATTTCAAAAGGTTTCAAATGAAATGATGCTAACATTTGATTATTCTTTTAATAGTATTTGTTAATTGGTGAAAATCCTAAGTTTACCTTAATGATCACATGAACTAGAAAGGTCATTCAAGTTTGAAAAATTCCTGATTCTTAAACAATAACTAAATTAGCAAATTCTTATTATTCTGCTAGTACCTTGTTACGCTCTCTGCTGGCCATCCATAAGAGGTATAATGTATAATCAAGGAATTCTTTCTGCTTTCATTTTCTGAAAATATATCATTAACTTGACAGTCTTATTCTTCAATATTGTAGAAAACAGGGAAAACATTTGAGATATTAAGACTTCAGTTGCCTGTTATCAATATCTCATCACTCAAGGTTGTTTTTGAAGATCATCGAACCTATGCATCTTCTGCATCGGTAAGTTAAATTTTTTGTACTCATCTGAAATTTGAACTTTTTACCTTCAGTACCGAGGGTTGTTTTTCCTTATTCAAAGATGCTTCTTTCTCTTTGTTTTGAATACCATTAAACTGTTTGGTACATAATTCATACAGAAATGCACACATTGTGCTATTCTGTATGTTCACAGACAGATGCATTCTTGCTGACATACACCTGTATGCAGGCCAAATGATAAAAATATCCTGAACTTTGTCTACTCCTTAAGTTCTAGCCAATTTTTATTTTTATTTTTTTCGTCAATTTTGGCCATGAACCTGAACATCAGTAACAATTGTGATCAATTTAATAAGTGAGTGCAGTGGCATTCACATAAAACCTAGATAGCAAGCTTAATTGGCTACAATTGTGTCCTCTTTATTCCTTTGCTTTGTTGATAAATATAAAATGTTAAAGTTTTACTTTTCCTTCTGAAAAATAAACTTATTTTAAAAATCCTTTTTTTTTTATTTGGAAAGGAAAAGTTGTAAGAAAAATTATATTTTATATTATTAGCTTTGTAAAGAAGTAAAAATAACTTTCTTCCAAATGAGAATTTTTCATAGGCTTCATATATTAGTTGGCTGACTGATTCTCATGAATGATGGTGGCTAGGTTTCAACAGGCCTGGGGCATTATATTTAGGTCAAATACTTCTAGAGTTCTTACTATAGCGAAATGTGCAATTGGGCCTTTCATGTTCTATTTTGGTCAATTGGTTATAAATCTTTTATATTTTTTTTATCAATTGCACCATCATGAGAATACAAGCTGCTAACAAGTCAAAAAATATTATTTTTTATAAAAAATAAATATTAGAAAAACTTATTATCTCACTGAATTCTCTATTCTTTTTTCTCATTTTCTCACAAATTCTTACTAACTAAACACAATTTTATCTCCCCTCTAATCTCCAGTCCTCCATTTTTTCCCTGAAAATTTAATTCCTTCTTTTATTTTTTTTTTCGAGCTCAGGTTTTTGTTGGAACAAAAAATCAAAAGATTCAAGTGGGTTTTTCTGGAAAGTATTATTTTACTGGCAACAGGGTATTCGTAAAAAAAAAAAAAGAATTTGTAGCCAAGAATAAAATATAATATGAAGGATAACCTGATTGATTGTGTAGGTTCTGCAATTTATAACCTGTTCTGCAATTTATAAAGTATCATTTTATACCTCATACATCTTGTACTGGAGTTATAAATTATTTTGATTATGGTCTTTATTGTAATCTTCAATGGAAATGGACTATCTGAATAGAAGGTGATCTTGTGGTTGATGATATTGTTTCTTGTCAAATATTCCAGGCTCGTTTTAGAGAAAGTTTGTGGCATTCATTAGAGGAGGACTTGATTCCATCATTATCTGCTGCCAGGACTAACTGGTTGGAATTGCAATCAAAGCTTCTGCCAAAAAAATATAAAGAATCTAACATTTGTGTGGCTGGAGGTATGAAGGTGATAGTATTTTGCATAAAGTTCTGCAATTTTTGTTTGGTTTATATTGCACATTATTGAATAGTTCTCTTCCTATAAACCCTCTTATGAATTATGGTTAACTAACTGGTTTAAGAGTCATCCCAAATGACTAGGCAGTGCATGAATAAATGGTCAACATAGATTTAAATCGTGGTTGCGATCGCGTGTAATGGTAACGGAGTCATCGCTTCCATAATGTATTGGTAACGGCCAGCCACTATGCAATAGAATTTTTTTTAATGCAAATCACTAAATCTAAGAGTTATAACTAATTAATAAGCACAATACTCTATAAATAAGAATCAACATGTATAAAATTTTATAATAAGTTCATAAAAATCCATGGTTTAGCTCATTGTCACATTGGGGCTTCTTTGTTTATTTTGTTAAGGTCTTGTGGATGTGGTGCCTGTTTGCTTTTTTCTAGTGTGTCAGTCCACAAGGTTGAGACATAGACTCATATGACTATTATTGATATTTAGTGGCATTCCATGCCTTCTTCAAACTCCAAACCCTGCTTAAGCAAATGGGTCACATAATACTTTTCAACTCAATAAAATTCATCTGAATTTCTTAAATATTATCAAAACTTTTCAGATATCTAACCTACCCAAACAGAGATCAAGGTTTAAGAAAATCCATTAGCAATCCTTTATAAAACCACACAAGAACAGTAGAAATCAGAGTTTTTTGCCCAAAAAAAGAAAGAGGTATGAACTGGTTCTCTCCATTTTAAGAACTCAGTGATAATGAAATTACTCAAAGCTCGTGCCAAAATGGAACTTACAATGGTAGAAATTATAAACCTAACTGAGATTGAAAACCAAATAACAGTCCTACTTTGCCCTCATTTTCACCACTGCTTTGCCCTTATTTTTCAATATTGATTGTAACGAATGGTGTAACAGACTTAATACCATTATTAACACATTTTCTTTTACCTGTTAAAAAAGGGGCATAATGGTAAAGGATAGCTTAAATCCCGTTACCTAATGGCCGTTTTTAAATCTATGATGCTCAAAAATATCTTAGTTCTGAAAGCATGAAATAGTGTTGATCAAGTAAACAACTTAATATTGGATGGAATGTTAACCTTCCATATGTAAGTAGCTAGTGTCTTATGGAATGTTAATCTTCCATGAGAATCAGGAACATCAACAATGAAAGCCAATAAGGGTTAGTTTACAGGAAGATATCACAAAGCTATCTAGGGTTTACATTTTTCTATTGTCCCCTAGGAAAATGAAAAGAAATAAGATTAATTAAAGGGACAAAAGATCAAATGTTTCTAAGTGAAATAGAAAGCAACTTTGAAACCTGCAGAGATATGAAAATTGAAAATGGTGCATGGTGGAAATTTAAAAATGATAAAGTGCAGGAAAGACTACCCAAACAGAGTTTTCTCTTCATGTAAATTTCCAAATTCGTCATCAACTTTATGATGAACTAAAGGTAGGGGGTATTGCTCGTGGTTTGCTCAGTGGTTGGACTTCTCTCAGTTTTAGATTCTGATGATGATTTTTTTCTTGAGACTTGTATGATCTGTCAAGGTTTTTATCATGTTTGCAGTGATGCAGCTGACCAGCTGTACATGAGACAGTTCAATCTCTTTGATATGCAATATGTGTATCCGGTATAACATGTATACAAGAGGCAAAACGGCCTTATCCAGTTATGTTACTAGTTCTGATGCTTTTATTTATTTTATTTTATTTTATTTATCTTGTTTGCAGAAGCAATAAAGGTGGATATTGTATTTGAAAACCCCTTGAAAATTCCAATTTCAATATCTGGTGTTTCTTTGATCTGTGAGCTTTCAGGGTCAGATGAGATGAAATCTGGTGAGTTACTACCAGCATCTCTGCAAATTAGCTACTTTTTAATTGTCATCAATTTGGATGTTTGTAAAGTAATTCTATGCCGTTGGATGATTAATATTATAATAATGATGACTCAGATGCAAGTAGCTCAGCCACTGAGCTTTGGAATGAAGAAGAATATAAAAAATTGGAGTATGTATACGAACATTTCATGACTTTTCCTGAATAATTCTTCAAGCATTTTTCTTGTAAAATTTCCAGATTCTTCTCCCAGTTTTACAACTGTTAATTTAGATGTTTGCTTGATGACTGTAGGGATATGACCTCAAACACTTCTTTATTTACTGTGTCAGAGGTTGACTTCATGTTGGGAGGGAATGAAACCTATTCAGTAAGTGTTTACTGAAGAATTAAATTTATGACGATCTTTTACTGGTATAGTTTTGGAATTTTTTGTACCTGATAATTTCTAACCTATTTCACCTTTTCAGGTGCAACTAACTGTCACTCCTAAAGTAGAAGGCAGACTAAAAATTGTTGGAATTAGATGGAAATTATCAGGTTCAGTGGTTGGTTATTACAACTTAGAGTCCAATCTTGCGAAGAGGAAAACTGCAAAAGGAATGAGGAAGACTAAGTATTCCCCTAACAATGACCTGAAATTTATAGTGATTAAGGTGTTTGACAACACCATTTTCCCCTCACCTTGCTTCTTCTCTTGAATTTGCTTTATAGATCAAATTTGATAAACTTTTCCTTTCTTAATCTATTTTCCTTCATGTCCAGAGTCTACCCAAGCTGGAGGGATTCATACGTTCTATACCTGGAAAGGCATATGCAGGAGATTTACGACATCTTGTCTTAGAGTTGAGGAACCAATCAGAGTTTTCTGTCAAGGTATGCTATTCCCATGCAATTGTATCATTATTATTTAATATGCATCTTGTATTTATGTTGCAGTGGTACCAACTGGGTAGTGTAGTGTAACTTCTCGAGTCCCTGGGAGAAAAGAAAAATCAGGTTGACCTTTTGAGTCATAGGTCTCATTATTGCAGTGCTCTTATGTTTCTGTTTGTTACTGTTGCACAAGCTGAAAGACTGGGAACAAATTACATCTATTCCTTAGGACAGAGTCCAGATTACCTATTCAAAATGCGGGATTTTCTTTTCCCATATAATATATGCAAGCATGATTCTTTCTATTAAGATGCATTGATGTATGGTTTACATGGTTTTTTAAATTTCTGGCAGAATCTGAAAATGAAGATCAGTCATCCTAGATTCCTTAATATTGGGAATCAAGAAGATTTGAACCTAGAAATTCCTGATTGCTTAGAAAAGAAGACAAATTCTGAACAAAATGGAGTACCAGCCGCATCTAAGAAAGTTTCTCATGGTGTTTTTCTATTTCCAGAGGTCTGTGTGGAAGTCTCCCATGCACATTGTCTTCTGGAAACTTTCACCATATTAGTGTTAGGCCATCTTTAGCTATATGCCTTACATTTCCTTGGTATTTCAGGATATCTCAATTGAAAGGGAAAGACCTTTATTGTGGCCTCTTTGGTTTCGAGCTGCTGATCCCGGAAACATTTCCTTATGTATAGTTATATACTATGAGATGGAGGATACATCTAGTGTCATGAGATACCGC
Organism: Aleurites moluccanus; assembly: GCA_948193065.1. NCBI lineage: Eukaryota > Viridiplantae > Streptophyta > Magnoliopsida > Malpighiales > Euphorbiaceae > Aleurites > Aleurites moluccanus. The sequence goes on from CANXYC010473936.1 coordinate 6,484, forward strand.
ACTCTACGCATGCATTATAATTTGCAGGTATGTGGTAGATGTAGATTCTTGGATATATTTTTTTCTTTCTTGCTGCTTATTGTAAAAATCTCCTCTTACTATACCAAATACCAATAATTGCTTGAGATGAGATGCTTCGGGAGCTATTGATAAGATAAATGTGCTGCTGGATAAAGTGAGCATACGCTTCTGGTTGTGATACATATTTTACTGTCAAGATAAATATCTTGAGTTTTTTTTTTTTTTTATAGTATGGACTTTTCTTTTGTCAAAAACTCTGCTATTGTTGAGTTGATGCATGCATCTATTAATAAAAAATTTCCCACTTTATCAACACTAATTTGTTTTTAATAGGTATTACTGTCATTGGATGTGTCATTTACGATCAGTCCTTGTCCATCAAGATTACAAGAGTCTCTTGTGCGCGTGGATGTAGTCAATAAAACTAGTTCAGAAAGTTTCCAGGTTAATCAGTTATCATCTGTTGGATGCCAATGGGAAATTTCGCTGCTTCAACCTGTTGATTCCATACTTCCTTCAGAATCTTTAATTGCTGGTCAAGCATTATCCTGTTTCTTCATGCTCAAGGTAGGTGGAAATGTTTCTTCTTCACCCTTTTCTGCCCTTCCAGGTCTCTGGGCCAAGTGTGCTGATTGTTTCCGTTTTCTATTTCTTAAGGTTCCATTAACCCTGTGTGCATAGGGCTGCAAATGGATTGAGCCAAACACAATTTTTAGCTAGTTCAACCTTGTTTATTTATAAAATGAGCTCGAAATTTAGGCTTGAAGCTCATTTGTTAAACGAATTGAGCTTATCCGAGTCCAATAAAACTATTTTCATGTATGGTTCATGAGTCTAATCAAGCTTAAGTTTTTCTAAATAAATTTAGGTTGTAAAAACAAATTATTCTTAAATTAAAAAAAAAAAAATTGAAATTTTAATGCACTAATGACATGTATCATTTTAATAATTTATATGATAATATATGTAATTTTAAGTATTACATAATGAAGTATATATTATAAAGATGACACATTACTAATTATTGAGCTGAAATGAATGAAATAGACTCTAGTTCAAGTTTGGTTCTTTCATTAATTGAGTTTTGAAATTAGGCTTAAAATTTCCCGTTTGTTCATGTAAATGAGCTTGAACAAGTCACTATACTGAGTAAGCTGCTTGAGAATGGGTCAGTTGATTTGTGCGTTATCTATGCATTAACTGCTTAATTGTGTGAGTACTTAAGAGGTTTCTCTCTTGCCAGTCATTTTCTCCCTCCAATGTTTTTAATAATATCTGGTTTGGTATTTTATCAGATATATGTTGATATTGTAGAAATAGACGCCATTCTAGATGATGTTTTCCCATCCAGGCTTAGTCCTTAAACTTTGTCTTCATCTGAAGTTCATCAATGTCAAATGCCTTGCCAATAATTTAGCTCCAATGAAACGCTTATACTTGTAAATTATGTTTTCCATTTTAATCTTCTTGTGTGATTATTGTTGGTCTCAGAGTCGTAGGAAATCATTAAATGCTGAAGAAAAAATGTTGCTTCTTTCCCGGTGCCCTGGAAGTGATGAAAGGTTGGCTCGTGAGGATGGCAAAGATACTCTTCTTGATATATCTAGCTCACCTTTGGCTAATTTTCATGATTGTGAAAGACTGCAGCATGAAATTTCTAATCAGGTTGGTAATCTTTGGGTCATAATTGAATGTGATTCTGCTGTCATGCATTATTGCCTTTTTCACCATCTTAAGCACTGGTAGTACTACTGCCGCCACTATAACAACCCCCCTTTGCCTGCTTGGATAATCAAATTCTAAATCACTATTCTATACTTCCTCTGCCAATTATTGTTGGATAAAGTACTATAAAAGTTTCCTATTTGAGTTTTATATTCTGACTTAAAAAAATGCAAGTGGGCAATATATTGGTGGTTAACAGTAGGCTATATCATTGTGACTGCTTATTTATTTTGCTGTATGAGATGCTCTAACAATAATTGGAGCGTTTGGTTTTTCCATTTCAGGAAGATGCAAATACAGTAGACTTCATTTTGATCTCTAGGCTGCTGAAAAGTGATATCAACCCCGGGACTTCTAGTCCTCCTAATCTCTTCTCTCATCATGCATGTCGCTGCAGGCAAGCCTATTATAAAATTTCCTCTTTATTGTAGATTTGCAGTAGTAATTATTTGGTTTCCTGGTATTTTCCCATTTTTTATTATGTCATTATTATTTCGTAACTTTCTTCTACAGTACTGCAAGCACAAGTCCAATATCATGGGTAGTGGATGGGCTGCAGACCAGACATCATAACTTTTCTGCTTCATTTTGTGAAATAAACTTGCGAATGACTATATACAACTCATCAGATTCTGTTGCATCTGTGAGTGTTAATGCCCTTGATTCCACCAGTGACAATGGTCAATCAAGCGACGAGAATGCAGTTACTTCTGGAAATCAAACAGGGTGGCATAATATCTCTCTAGCGAACGACATTAAAATCACTACTGATGTTGGAACCAATGCTGGAAAATCACCATCACAAGAAAGCGTTTCTCCATTCATTTGGTCTGGCACAAGCTCTACCAAAGTTCAACTCGAGCCAATGTCCTCAACTGAAATTCCTCTTCAGATTTGTGTATTCTCGCCTGGTACATATGATTTGTCGAACTATGTTTTGAATTGGAATCTTCTTCCTGTTAATGATCAAGGAAATGTAGGAGAGACGAAACAGCGCTCAGGAACAAATCCTGGATATCCATTTTACCTTACTGTGCTCCCATCTGATTGAAGATTTTGGCTTGCATTTTTCGGCTTCATTTTTCAAGTGACAGTTACAGGCTTACAGCTACATTCAATGTACTAATTTTTTGTAACTTTGGCTTGTAAATTATTATTCCAATGTATTTGTTATTTTTTGTTTCACAAAAATAGGAATTGAAAAAAGGCACATTTAAACTAGGAATTGAGAAAAGGCACAGTTAAAGCAGGAAACAGACTGTATTCTTTTATCCCTTGGAAATGATAGCGGAAATGGAAATAATTTTTTTATTTTTTTCAGATTCTCCATTATATTTATATTTACTTTTAGATTCAAGTTATATAACTTGCTGAAATCAATCTTGTTTATTGCGTTAATCTCCTAATGAATTCTTAATTATAAATGCTTGTGACATTTAATTTCCATTCGATTGAGCTTTTAAATTGATGGGCTTGAGTTCTATAAAAAGCTAATTCGGCTAATTGAATCATTTAAATGGCTCAATCCTTTAGAAAGAGGAAACAAACTCGAGCCATTTTTATTCTTAATTAACGTAGTAGATAGACAAGTTTTCAATACCAAAGAAGCTACCATAAAGATTTAGTTGTCAAAGATGATTCTTCTTTTTTTATTCATTCAATAAATAACACAATTGTGAAACACACAACGAGCTGATAAAATGGGGAATGGGGAGGGAAAAGAAAAGATTACTGAGCTTTCAAGAGTTCAAATATAAAAGACAAGAAAGGAAACTTGGATGCTTCAAGCAATAATGTACTATCTAAGGTTGAAAACTTAAATATGAAAACAGCAAAATATTGACAGTAGAGATTATTCTGAATGTGAGCTATTTACTATTTTTCTTTCTTTTCATTACGTGAAAATTTCTTATGAGAAATAATTTTCCATATTAGACAGATAATTGCCTAATGAATTATTAACACAGTAACAATCATATATTATAATTAACACACTCATATATTTAGTATGACTATTGATACATATCTCAATTCAAACAAAATCTCAAATTCAATTTCTTATTTCTTCCCAATAGAAGAAAAAAAAAATCACAATTAATGTGGTCATGTCACGCTGTGATCAAACCATAAAACTTACAATATTACTTGACATAAATATTAAAGGAACCCTTTGATTTATTTCTTAAATGATAATTATTAAAATTAAATATAATTTTTTAATATAAAAAAATATATATACATATGAATCTTTTGCCTTGTATTATTTTCATATATATTTTGTATTATCTATTGCACCTCCATTGTCAAGACTTTGGAGGTCTTTCCAAGCGTTCCAAGAGTTCCAAGCGTAGGTTTCACTCTCATGGATGAACTGAATGCATTTCAAAAGAAAAAAAAAATTGTAGATAAATCTTTAAATTAAATAAATGCAATTTTAACAGTTCAGTCCCGTAATGGTTAAACAACTTGCTCTTGATGATAGCGAAATACGCAACTGGGTCAATTTTAAGCCAACTTCATTAATTCAATATTACAATAGGATTTGATCTTAAATATTAGATTGTACTTTTCTTGGATTGGAACGGATTTGAGCCTGCAAAATAAACAAACAATATTAAACAGCTAAATATTTGGCTTGATAAACATCCTGATACTTAAATTAAAAGGTTACGGATATTATAAACCTTGAGAGAGATTGAATTTCTTTTTTATTTTTGAAAGAATTTTAATAAGAAAAAAAGGATGAGAAGGCGTGGAATTAACTATGGTCAACCTCTTGAAATGATCGATTGAAGTAGGTGTATAGGCGACGACATCTCAAAGTGAAGATCATCAACTTAATTTGATGGCTGCCTCTTTAGTGTCGACGTGCCGGTCACCGTGCATCCATTTAGCACAGTAGCATAAAGACATTGTCTTGATGTGTTTAATCTTGAAATTTCTTGTCTTACATATTAAAAAACGACTCTTGTTATAATGACATATTCAATAATCTCTAAATAAATCGAATCAATGAATCTAAATAAAAAATAAAATTTTAACTTGATATAAAAATAGATAAATTAATTAATTTTTAAATTTTATGAGGACAATTTTCGATAATAAAAACAAAGATGAGTTTCGATATTAAAATGATACTTTGCTGGATAAATCATGCGCTTAAAAGAATAGGTCTATCGATTATATAAGTATTCTAATTTATGAGCGAGTAATCTTTTTTATTGGATAAAAAATATATATACATATGTATCTTTTGCCTTGTATTATTTTCATATATATTTTGTATTATCTATTGCACCTTCATTGTCAAGATTTTGGAGGTCTTTCCAAGCGTTCCAAGCGTAGGCTTCACTCTCATGGATGAACTGAATGCATTTCAAAAGAAAAAAAAAAAATTATAGCAAAGGGACAGCCAGTGATATTTTAAATGGGCTAATTCTATCTTAAACCCAATAGAGTAGCTACTTTTATCCCTTGTAAGCATTCATCTAAACATAATGAAAAGATAGAAAAAAATAGGAAGGTATCATATTGAAAATTGGGATTTATTAGATATGAAAATGACTCTAATATAATCAAACTAAAATATTATGCTAGTACATAAGGGATATGAGTTTTACAAATTAGTTATGATAATACAATAACAGAAAAAAAAAAAAAAAAGTTATTTCAAGTTTCAACTGTCTGGCTGCATCTCCTCAAAAAAAAAAAAAAAAAAAAAAAATGTTTCATTTTTTTTTCCATTCGAGATTTAATAGATCAAAATAACATTGCAGATATTTAATTCACAACTATATGATGAATAAACAATTATTTACGTGACATAAGATGCAACTAGCTAAAAATATTTGTTGATAATTTTAGGAAAAGTTCATGAATTTGATCATAATACTCATTTTAGATTAAGGATATTATATTAAATTTTCAAACTTAAAAATTAGAATAATTTTGAGATAGTTCAGATAATTTTTTAAAAAATTATAATGAAAAATGAAAAAAATAAAGAAAATCTATATTAGTAGAGCAAGTCTTATATTTGATTTATAATTAATGTGTGAATTGTACAAAATAAGAAAATATTTTTTTCAATAACTCCTATTTATTATTTTAATATTGAAGATATTTGAATTTTAATATTTTTTTTCATTTTAAATTTATAATTCATTATTCATTTTTAATCCGTCTAAAATTTAGTATTTTTTATTTTAAATATTAATTTTACGATAGATAAAAAATTTATTAATTTTTTTAATATATATAAAAGTAAAGTGAATTATTAATTTATAATAGATGAAAAATTATTTATGAAATAATGTACAATGACATTTATGTATTAAAGGTTTCAACAAGTGATTCATATCATAATTAATTAATAAATTTATGAAGGAAAAAATAATTTTTTTTTAATGATATTGCAAATTTGAGCATAATTGATAAGGTATGAAGCAAATTAATTTTAAGTTTGGATAGATGTAATATTTCTTTAATAGATTAATATTTAATTTAGTAATATTAAATTATTTTTAGGATGATAGTTTTGGAGATAAAATTAAATTTATAAAAAATAAATAATATTTATTTAAGATAAGCTTTCCATACCATACCAACATTTAAAAAATAAAATAAATAAATAAATAAAATCATTTCTTAAACAGAAAAGTCCAAAATCCCCACACGTTTTCAATCCATAAAATCATCTGAAATCAGAAGAAAGAACATTCTATTAAAACTCGGTACAAGATCCTCCACTTTCCCAGATGTTTCCTTTTTCATTCGCCCGGAAAATTTAGCTCTTAACTATATAAACAAAGGAACTTTCCATTTGTCATCGAATTGACTCCTCTCAGAGTAGTTGAATCTGGCAACCATTTGACCATTCTCACCTTCCTGTTCGTCTAGTCGCCAGCCATCCAAGAAAATCCCTTCCCTTTTTTTACCCATTAAAATCTTCTCTCTAATAAACCATTTTTATCATCTTTGTTTGGAAGAAAAGAAAAGAAAGAAGGAAAAATGAATGATTTATTTTCTGGGTCCTTCTCTCGATTTCGCAGCGAGGATGCCTCGCCGGATCACCATGTGATTCAGATGTCTGAGACGCCGTCCACTGGCGGTGTCAATCTCGATAAGTTCTTTGAAGATGTTGAATCTGTTAAAGATGAGTTGAAAGAGTTGGAAAGACTTAATGAGAGTCTTCAATCTGCTCATGAACAAAGTAAAACTCTACACAATGCCAAAACTGTCAAGGATTTACGATCTAAAATGGACGCCGATGTCGCTCAAGCTTTGAAAAAAGCCAAGCTCATTAAAGTCCGGTTAGAGGCGCTTGACCGGTCTAACGCTGCTAACCGGAGTTTGCCTGGATGTGGACCTGGGTCTTCGTCGGATCGGACTAGAACGTCTGTGGTCAACGGGTTAAGGAAGAAACTGAAGGATTCGATGGAGAGTTTTAATAGTCTGAGAGAGAAGATTTCAACTGAGTACAGAGAGACTGTACAGAGAAGGTATTTTACGGTGACAGGAGAAAATCCCGATGAGAGGACTCTAGATCGATTGATCTCTACTGGTTAGTAACTTGATGTTTGATTATGATCAATTTAGGACTTATTAATCTCAACACAGATCATTAATTTTGATGGGTTTGTTTTAAATTGATTGAAAATTTCAATTTCTTTGGAATTGCAGGGGAGAGTGAGACCTTTCTTCAGAAAGCAATTCAAGAACAGGGCAGGGGAAGGATTTTGGATACTATAAATGAGATTCAAGAAAGGCATGATGCAGTGAAGGATATGGAGAAGAATCTAAAGGAGCTACACCAAGTGTTTTTGGACATGGCAGTATTGGTGCAAGCTCAAGGTGAGCAATTAGATGATATTGAAAGCAATATGCAGAGAGCGAGTTCCTTTGTCCGTGGCGGAACCCAGCAGTTGCAGACGGCGAGAGTTCTCCAGAAAAACACCCGGAAATGGACTTGCTATGCTATCACTATTTTGCTGGTCATCATCTTGCTTGTGGTGTTATTCACTGTAAGACCATGGGAGAATAATGGCGGCGGCGGCGGCAGCAACACACCGGCTACTCCTCAACCACCTCCATCCCCACCCACAACATAGGATTTGATGATGCGTTTGTAGCTTTATATGCATATTTGTTATGTTTTTTCTTGGAATATTTTGTAGTTTCGAATTTGAGTATTGGTTGTTCTTGATTGATTGATTTATTTATTTGATTATTTTCTTAGCTGAATTTATTTTATGGAACATTGTTTAGCATATGATTTGGCATTTTAAAAATAAATAAATAAATTGGCATTGAATCAAAGTCTACCGTTGGTTCATTGGTGGCATTTCGCTTTGAAATGGTTGCTTGTTATTTTGGATTCTAGGATGGTTCTATCTTGTTGGCAGGTCCATGAAGCAATTGTTTATGGAAAACATGTTCCTTTTGTGCATGTCATCACTTTTAGAATATGCTTTTGACCTTTTGATTCAAAGAAAGTGGCTTCCTAATACTACAATTGGCAATAGGAAATTGAAATATGGTTTAGCTAACAATTAATCAATTATATAAGTTTGCCCGTATAATAATGCTAGAACAAAATTCATTTGTTCAGTGCCATTTGTGGCATTTTCTTTTTCTTTCCTTGCTTTTCATTCATTCATGTCAGCATAATGATTTTTTTCCCCTATAGAGATATATATAGATTATAGAGAAATATTCTTATATATATATTTTTTTTAATTTTATTATATATATATATATATATATTTCTCATCTTTGTACTTCTTATTAAAATTTACGGGTTCATAATTATTTGAATTTATAAATAGATAAGTATTAAAATTTACTAGTATAAAATCAATTAATTTTTGTTAAATTCAATACTTATTTACTTATAAGTTCTTTTAGAGGTATTCGGAGATTAATTTGATGCGGTTTTGACACAATATTCAATCTAACCTATTAATTACGGATTAAAAATTTAATAATTCAATACAACCCACGAAAAAAAAAATCTAATCCAATCCAAAATTAAGAATTAGGTTGGATAGGATTGTACGATTTTATATTATACTGAAAAAAAAAATAATTTTTTAACTCATATAATTCATAATGTAATATATAATTAATAATTTATAATGAAATATTAATTTCATTTTTTATATTGACATTTTTTAATATAAAATAATTTAAATAAAAAGAAAAAAATAATAATACCTTAACTCAAATAAGCTAAGCTAATTAAGTTGATAATATATTTTAAGAAATTAATAGCTCTGCTCTTTCAATTACTCTCAGATTTTAAGTAGGAAGAAGAATATCAATGACGAAGATGTGGGAGCTGCTCTTATATGGGCTATTTGACATAATTAATAATCAAATATAGATTTATTAATTAGTGTGTTTCAAGAAATTTTGAACAAGAGGCTATGATTGAACAAAAGAATAAGAGTGGGGTATAACCTCACATTTTCCACTAAGCATAATAAAGCAGGATTTTTTTTTTTTTTATAATTCATATCAACATGATTCTCAATCAATAATATAAAATAAAATAAAATATAAAAATAAAAACAAAACATACAAAACAATAAGGATAATATGAAAAGTTGGTTACTTGGATAAATTGAGCCCAAAAAAATTGAGGGAGAGAGAGAAGGCAGACAAAGAAAGGAGAGGGTATTAGGGTTTGACTAAAAATTTGGTAAACAAATAAAAAAGAAAAAAGGCAAGCAAAATGTGTTGTTATTTTATTGGGTTTGACCAATTTATTATGTGAGCTTATTGTAAATGGACTAATTCAAGTCAAGTTTTTAATTGAGGTTTAGGTTAAAAAAATTATAAATGAACTGATATATATATATATTGTAGGTTGGGTTGGATCGGTTCGTGGGTTGACATACTCAATATTCAATCCAATCCACGAAATGCAGATTGAAAATTTTTCAAACAAATTCAATCTACAACACTTATTATAATCACTGTTTAACTGTGGATTAGATTAGGTTGGGTTGGGTTGGGCGGTTTATAAACACCCCTAAGTCATTTATATATTTTATTATTATTCAATATGATATATTTTTTTTAACACATTCCCTTTAGTGTAATCGGACTTGGCCTATAACCTAATATTAATAAGCCGATTGATACTTACTCATAAATGGATTGACTGATATCTCTTCTTTAGTTTCAGTCTGGACTGACATCATCATCAGTCCAATAATAAGAGCTTGAATATGGATTCCAAGATCTAACATGTTTAGACATGAAATTCTGATATCATATTAATGTTTATGGGGCCATATATATATGGATTTATAAGTGGACAAATGTTAAAACCTAAAATGTTAAAACCTACTTATATAAAATCAATTGGCTTTTACTAGGTTCAACATTCACTCATTTATAAGTCTTTTATATATTTTATTATTATTCGATGTGAGATACTTTTTTCAACAATATAAAAGATGAACCGACACTCAATCAATCCAAGCTTACCTAATCCTATTGGTTCCCATCCTAAATAATCAAGTATATCATTTTGTTATAAATATATATATACGTAAAGCCAAAGGATGATATCTGAAGATCCTTTAAATGAATTTATTTGTTTTCATTAGTGCATGATATAGAAGAAGTATCTCTTCACTTTTTTTTTTTTTCCTCTATGTGCAATTGATTTTATGTTACAGTTAAGTTGATTAGAAATAGAATATTAATTAGTACATGAAAGTTTTGTTTATTGTAGTCCTGTTGAATAAATAATCAAGTTTGATTTTTGATTAATCCATATTGTTAGTCAAAAAAAGCCCTTTGCAAGGAGGATAATCGAATTTGAATCTATATTTTACTGACATGTTCATATATAATTATTGTTTGGTTATATTTAGAAGTGTTGATGTATAAATATTTAGGTATTAATATATAGATTCATGCCTTAATCTTAATCTTGTTCCCTAGTTAGGATTATTTTATTTCCTAGTTAGTATTATTCTTCCTCTCTATTTTATACATCTTGATCTATATAAATAGATATTCAACCTATGTACAAAACACACATCAATATAATATTTTCTCTCATTTTCTCAACCTATGTTACATATGTTCATAACAAAATGACATACTTGATCATTTAGGATGGGAACCAGCAGGATTAGGTATGAGCTTGGATTGATTGAGAGTCGGTTTATCTTTTATACATTGCTACTATGATTTTCAATTTGTCTATCCCAAGGTGAAAGGAACTTAGCAAATAATGCTGAGATAGACTAAATAGTTGACATAAAATTAAAAATGCTGAATCGAATGAAGGACTCGCCCTCATAAAAAAGTGCGCAAGCAAGGGACATGCCGAACACCTACCTTTCCAACTAAGTCCAATTCATTATGGTCTTTGTTTTCTCTTGTTCTTCACCTCTGATACTTGTAAACCTACATCCATTAATATCGGTGGCTTCCTTCTTCTCTGATGCATTTAACCAATGCCCATTTGTTTCCTTCAAAGCTACTGCCTCCATAATGTCTTCACCATTATTGATTAGTTCAACAACACGACTAGCAACTAGGTTAAATGTTGAGCCACCATTATTGATTACTTCAACAACACAACTAGCAACTAGGTTAAATTTTGAGCCCAATCTGCCAATTTAAGAATAATAGAATGTAATATGTCATATCGCTCTTTTGAAACCTTTTTTCAGACTATGTTTGTTTTAATGAAAATGGAGAGAAAAGAAAAGAAGGGAAATAAATATAATTTCCTTTATTTGGTTAATTAAAAAGGAACAGAAAAGAAAAAAAAAAATTAAAGGTCATTTAAATTTGAATTAATTACTATTTTTCTCTTATAAAATGATTCAATACACTAAATCTCTTTCACCTTTTAAAAATACATTAACTTCCCTGACGAATGTCACAATTTACTACCAAACCATTTCGTTCAATTTTGTGATCAATCAACCCTATAAGAACAGTAAAAAAATAGAAATACCTTTACGTTTTAATTTTAATTAATTACATTTTATTTTTACTTTAAAAAATATTTTTAGGGTTAAAAAATATATTTTCACACTTTTAATAAGTTTGAAAATAAAAATATTTTTTAAAAATATTTGAAAATAAAAAATAAAAATATTTTTTACTTTTTATTTTTAAATTTGTCAAAAATATGAAAATGAATTTTTTGTTTATATTAAAAAAATTTAAGAAGAAATAATTTAATTTCTTTTTAAATTATTTTTTTAAAATAAAAATAACAAATAAAAATAAAAAAAATATTTTTAAAAAAATATTTTTGTTAATTTTTTATTTTAAAATTTGTCAAAAAATATAAAAATAAATTTTTTAACCTTAAAATTTTTTTAAAGCAAAAATAGAATATATTTAATTAAAAATAAAGGGTATGAGCATTTCTATCTTTTTACTACCCTTGTATAGTTGACTAATGACAAAATTGGATGGAAGGGTATAGTAGTATATTGTGACATTTATCAGGGGAAGTTAACATATTTTTAAAAAGTTAGGAAAACTTAATGTATTTGGTCATTCTATAGGGGAAAATAATAATTAACCCTTTAAATTTTAGGAGAAAAAATAAATTTAATGAGAAATTGAAAAAAATTAAAAATTAAAAGATGTGGAAAATGAAAGTTAAAAAAATATCAATTTTTTTACTTCTCATTATTTCTCATTTATAAGATTAGAATGATAAATTTCTCTTTATTTTTCCCATTTTGCAAATAAGAAATTCAAACAATTAGAGATAAGCAACCGGTCAATTCGATTTGAAACGAACCAAACTTTTCAAAAATCGAATAAAGTGAACTAAAATTATTAGAAATCAAATAGATCATAATAAAATTTTTCAAATCAAACCAAATCAAATCAAACTGACATATTTTGATTATATTATTTCGATTTTTTAAATAAAATAAATATAAAATTATTAAAAATATATATTTTTAAATAAATAAATATATACAAATATAATATACATATATATTTCGATTGGTTCAATTATTTTAATTTTCTTATAAAGAAAATCGAATCAAATAAAATTGACAGAAATTTTAAAAAAATTAACTGAAACGAAACAAACTTTGAATCAAACTGAACCATATTGACCAAACTAAGATCGATTCCATTTTTAATTTTCTCTTTTTTTTTTCATCCCTACAAATAACATAAAAAAATAAAATAAAATAATTTTCTTTTATTTTCTGTTCATTTTTTTCACAATTAGTACACCAAAGTTCTGTGCTTTGCAACCACCTAATTTGTGGACTTCATCCTTAATTACCAGTCCTCTCCCATTAAACTCTTCATTGAGAACATCAATATCAGTTCTCATTTTTAAATTCGGCCTCATCTTCTTCTTCCCACTCTCCCTCCTCCTCGTCATCATCATCATCTTCTCCGCTATCGCTATCACCATCACCACACCATCTTCATCTCCACTGCCCTCACCATTATCATCATCACCTTGATCTCCCTCGATTCCCTCTTGTCCAGACATACTATTACTCTCATCATCATCATCATTATAATCATTCGTATCATTTTTAACATCATCCCTGGTCAAATTATCACTCTCATTTCCAGCATCGGCCTCTTCCACTGTTATAACCGGACAATAAAAAAACCCAATTTTGCCTTCTGCACTTCAGGATTCAAGGAACCACAGTTATTGAGAGATCCAATCATTAGGAGAAGCCAAAAGAGAGTATTCTCAGTAAACAATTACACAGCAGTCTTCACAATCAAGGCTTGAAGAGCAAGTGTTCCATAATAACACCTCACCATCTCTATTTCCCTAATAACACAAACTTTATATCAGAAAGATGATCAAAATTGTGCCTTTCTTATTATTCACCAAAAATTAACATCAATTTTTCTATAACCATGCCCATAAAGTTTGAGATCAAATTTATATCAAAGAGAATCTAAAAAATTATCTTATAAACAGCCCAAATCACATAAATATGGCCACTTTAACAGAATCAGGAAACTACTAAACTGAAGGAGGTTAAGCAATTTTGTATGCCGGAAAGAAGCGTATGTCTATCTACCTTGAATTTTTCACCCAAAGAGAACTTCTCCATTTGAATTTTGAAACAGTGAGCCCTAATAAATAGACTGGTAAAAGTTGAGACTTGCAGGAGACATCAAGTAGGAAGGAGGCGAAAAGGAGGGAAATTTTGGGCTGTTGGGTAGTAACTGAAGCAGCCACATGAAGCCCAGTTTCTCACTTGGGTTATACCATTGGGGTTTATGGGCCTATTTTGACACTGTTATTTACAAAGGTAAATAATCGCTACCCAAAATACAGGCAAGGAGGCTACCGATCTCTGTTTTTCTCTACCTCTGGCGTTGGCCATGGTGTCAATACGAACGATAGGCAAGTGTTACTTGAACTTCAGAAGTCAAATGTTTACTCTCTCTAAGGCTAATTTAAAAAACTTATATAGCTAACAATCACTTTATCTCTCTCTATGTTTTTTCCTTGCTTAAAGCAGATATTGCTGTTAACTTCACAGGTCTGTCAGACATTTCATCGAACACATAATTTACAATTTAGAATTTATTCTTATTCTTCCCTGTTTTACTCTCTATTTTCAAATTGAGAAATGTATATCAATTTTTGTGCAGATGGAATGTTCCAAGGAATCTATAATGGCAAACAGTGCCATGTAGCTGATATAGCTACTGTCCTCAGCCGGGCTTGGAGTGCTGGTGTTGATAGAATAATTGTAAATCTCTTTCTATACCCTTGTGCTCATTTGTGAGCTAGTAAATTGTTTTTCATTCTTTGCTTGCTGTATGGTTATTGAGAGATATGCATTCTCAATTAGAGGATATCTTCTACTGATTGACCTGGGGAGATTGATTTCTTTAGATTTCAAATATCAAATAGGTTTCATGAGACAGTATTGCACTTTAATGCTGATTTGAAAATCAGAAATTTAATTTCTCTGTGACTGAAAAAGGTTAAACAGTCGGAAAAGAAAACTGGAGGTTATTATATTTTATACCCCCTATTTTGCAATAGAATGAGTTGTTATTTTTGTTAAATTCATGTAATATTCTTACAACTACACTTGGATTTATCATCACAGGTTACTGGTGGATCTCTTGAGGAATCAAAGAAGGCTCTTAAGATTGCAGAGACTGATGGTTTGGCCATTGTTATTTTGTTATCTATATGGGTTGTGTGGATATATGTATTTCTAGACATGTCTCTTTATCCATTTGAAAGTTTGTGTTGTTACAGGAAGGCTATTTTGTACAGTTGGAGTCCACCCTACAAGGTGCAAGGTTGATCTTTGTTCCTTTAAAGTTTGTTACTTTTGATTATTTCCAGTGTGTTGCATATTGTTATGTTCTGTTTGGGATGATTTGAATGTCATTTTTCATATTTATTTAGGAATTTGAAGAAAGTGCAGATCCAGAGCAGCATTTTCAGGCTCTTTTGTCATTGGCCCAAGAGGGAATTCAGAAAGGGAAGGTATGCTTTACTGTTCACTTAAGGAGATGTTAAAACCATTATACACATTATTGTGTGAAATATACATGTATCTTTATCTTTAAAATGTTTGTGGTATTGTCATTTGAAATTTAGTAGACAATACATGTATCTTATCTTTAAAATGTTTGTGATATTGTCATTTGAAATTTAGTAGACAGTAGTTTTCTGGCATACCAACATTGTCAGTATTAAAATTGCTATGTTTTTTTTTTAAAAAAAATAAAAAGTAAAAAATCTGATACACATTCACAAAAAATCCATGTTCGATAATATTGATCTTTGTGAAGACAATTTCTAGTAATGTCAAGTCTGGAAAATTGTTATTGATGCAGTCAAGGAAGATTAGATTTAAGTATTATTTTGATTTTATTCTTAAATTAAGTTTTCAATTTAGGAAAATTAACCTGATACTAAATTGGATAGTAAGAAGAGAACTTTAAATCAAAATAATACTTAAATCTAATCTTCCTTCAACTGCATCAGTTATGTTCTTGGAACTTAAGTCTGCACCGCTTCTTTTGTCATTGACGTCTTCCACCTTTCAATGTAGGTTGTTTAACCATGACAGTCATGCATATATTATGTTTTAATTGTTTATTACATTTTTCTTATGCTTGAAAAATTCAAATGGGTTCTTCAGTTACTTTTACATTATTCTTTATAATGTGCTTTGCACTTGGATGTTGAACATAAGGTGGTGGCGATTGGTGAGTGTGGACTGGATTATGACAGGCTTCACTTTTGCCCATCAGAGATTCAAAAAAAGTAAGTCATTGCTGAGGGAAATGCTTCTTGGGGGCTCAATCTGTTTACTTTTTGTTGCTTGATTTCGTCTAATAAAGTAATTTCATGCTTCGTCGTTATCCATGTGAAATGTAGGTATTTTGAGAAGCAGTTTGATTTAGCACATGCCACAAAGTTGCCTATGTTTCTACATATGCGTGCAGCTGCTGAAGATTTCTGCAATATTGTGGAGTGCAATAAGGATAAGTGAGTTTGCCAATCTCTGCTATAACTGGATTCACAATAATTTTGCCTTATTGTCATTTTTCTTATACTAGCCTATTGTCTTATATGAAAAATTTAAGTAGTTGTAGACCATTATTGTCATTTTCTTTGTAAAGGAAATAAAATTGGTGCCCAGCAAACCATTTCATGGAAAATGATATAGTTGTAATGATCGATCTCTCTCTTTCCATTGTTTTCTTATTCTGGAAAAATTGTAGGCAAACTTCAAAAATAATTCACCTATTTTGGTTTGTCTCTGTTGGCATACATCAAGGTTAATATATGTGGATTTGATTTTCTCTTCTGATTTTACAGATTTAGTGCTGGGGTCACTCATTCATTTACTGGCAGTGCAGAAGATCGTGATAAACTTCTCTCATTCAATAATATGTATATAGGTTAAAAGAACCACTATTTATCATTCATCTCTGGTATTTATAAACATATATATTTCTTTACTAAGGTTCTACCAAACAGGTGTAAATGGTTGTTCATTGAAGACGACTGAGAACCTTGATGTTGTGAAGGATATTCCTGTTGAGAGAATGATGATTGAGACAGATTCTCCATATTGTGAAATCAAAAGCACTCATGCTGGGATTAGTTTCGTAAAATCTTTGTGGCAATCAAAGAAGAAAGAGAAGTATGATCAGAACTGTGTCGTCAAAGGCAGGAATGAACCTTGTTTAGTTCGGTGAGCAAATTTTTGTCCAATGGCAGCCCATTGCATTTTGTTTCTGGACTAAATATAATATTGAAGATTATCATTTTGTTATACTAAATTTTTGCAAAGCAAACTATGCATGCTGTAGAATCTCTTTGGATGGAGATTACTATTCAGCATTGGAAGCTTGTATCCACAAAATGGTCCTAATATCAAATTGAATTTATGACTTAATTTAAGGATGATATTTAGGTGTTATATTGTTTTAACTTTCAATATAAATCATGTCCTTTAAAATTGATTAGCCCTAGACTAGTATATGTTTCCAAGTCTATACATGCTAACTGTTTTTGGGACAGCCATGCATTTCAGCAAAATCGTGAAATCTTTTGATCATACAGTTCATCTAATCCATCACGCCTAGAAACTGGGACATTCTTCTTTAGGTTGGTTAGAATTTGCCATGGCTTTCATATGTACCATCATTAGGTTCTTTTTTATGAAGTTTTAAAGTTTAGTGGTAATAAGTTCATTAGTTTAGCTGCTAATTTTTCGTATCAGTTTCTTGAAATAAAACGGCTGTTGTTTCCAGGCAAGTTCTTGAGGTTGTGGCTGGCTGTAAAGTCAATGATATAGAACAAATGAGCAGGACCATTTACCATAACACTTGCAGGTAAGCACTTGCGGACTTATCCCCATCCCCCTGCCCCCTCACCCTCCTAGCCCCCTACCCTATTGCTGATTTATGCACCAAGCAAAGAACTCATAAGCAATGTACCTCAGAATTGGGTATTTTCCATTTTGACTATCTTGGCTGTTTAGCAATTCTTTCCTCTTCGAAATTGGATAAGGTCATGCTCTGTGGCTATGCCAAGTAAAGCTTCAATTCCAGGCACATTGCTTTGTATTGCAGGGTTTTCTTTCCCCATGACTTGGATTCTGCAGCGGATGCTCTTCTTGCCGGTCATCATGATTCTCAGTAGAGTTCTCACAATGTCACTATGAAGAAAATTTTCTTAAACGAGTGCAAGATCCTCAGCTCCCTTTGATGATTTGTGGAAGTCATGAGTGTTGCTCTCTCGCCTGGCATTGTAATGGAATTATCATACGTTGTCTTATTAAAGTTGCATAATTATGGTTGTCTTATGGATTGTCAGACTGGGAGGTTTCCATGGATTTTTGTACCTTTGGGGCCAGTTAGATCGTTGAATGCCATTATTTTCAGTTTTTAGCTGTTACTACTGCCAATACAATTTGAATTGCACTATTTGCTCTGTTCTGAATGATAAATTTGAAATGTTCTCCCTACTTATTGGCACGTGAGATTAGAATCTAAGTGGCATGTGAGATCCACACGAGGAAACTAATTACGGTAACTTTTAATATCAATATCGTCTTAGACCAGAATGATCCTTCATTCTAGCATGATTTGTTCAGGAAACTAACATCAGATGGTAGACCACCCAAGTATAATGCATGAAGATTTGGGAGAAGATTGTTTATCTACTTTACAGCAATCCAGTTTGCATTAAATCACAGCTTTGAATCGCCAGAATCTTGCAGCCTAAGCTTTGTTGCTGTTTCCATCAGTAGAATTTTCAATCATTGCCAATGATGGATTATAGAACAAATGCAGGCAGAAAACTAGAATGACACTAAATGAAATGTCAGAAACAAATCTCTGCCCATTAGTATTAATTTAGAGGTGGTATACGACTTTAAAACTTTTACAATCTATAGCTACATCACTCAAAAAATGCACAACAAAGGATGACATTTTTAATTAATTTTTATTGCTTTCTAATTTGCACGAACCCATGTGTATGCAGCAGCCAGAGCAGTGAGACAAAAAGAAGAATAAGGAGTCAAGATCTGAAAGTAGATGGGTACATTTTCTCATAATGCTCCTCTGATCCTCTATTTAACAGCATATTTATAAGCAACCGATGTGTTCTTCAAGAGCCAATGCTAGAAAGCAATTCACTGCTGTCTAGATTATCTTGTGTATTTGAATCCAGAGATGGAGGAGAACGTGCTCTTTCTGCAGCCAAATTCAATCTCAAAGGCCGCCCTTCCACCTCCTAGTTGTGTAATAACACAGACAATCAGAAAAACTGAAAAAGATGCAAAATAATTCAAATATGCAAAATCAATAGCCAATTCAGTCTTACCAGTCCGTTCATGGCATTTAGAGCAGCTTCTGCATTCTCAGCAGACTCAAACGAGACAAACCCAAAACCTCGAGATCTTCCTGTGTCCCTCTCATAGATGACTTTGGCACTTAATAGGCCTGGTTGGTTGGCAAACGCATCTCTAAGACCTTGAGATGTGATGCCCCATCCAAGGTTTCCAGCATAGATTTTGTGTGGACTATCTATGAAACCCTTGTAGGTGTTCCTTATCCTTGTTCCAATTACTTCCCTCTCACCTCCCTTTGGCACCTCAGGGAAGTTCACCCTCACAGTTCGACCTCCTATTTGCTGTTGAACATCAACATGACCATTAACATTTACCATTTTTATCTTTGCATATGGCGCTCAATTAACAGAACTCAAAATACAAACATTGTTCCAGCCTCTGCTAAAAACACACAAATGCACTTGCACACATATGAATAGGTGCAATGAAAGATTCAAACCTATAGCTGGGAATAAGGATCTGTGGAACTGAGTTATGCAAACTGCCCACTTCAGGATAAAAATATACAGGTATATTTACCGCAATGGCATGTATACAAAAACAACCAATTATAGTTTAGATACTTCTCTACAAATCCAAGTAGGTAGCCAAAAATCAAGTGAGCAATATAAGTCCTATTTGGTATTGTTGTTTAAGCTGCGGTTCAGAAAAGCATTATGTTGAAAATATTGATTAGAGGTCATCACAATCTGTTTTAAAGGTGGATTTTCACATGTTTAATCATAAAAGCTTCAAAAACCTAAACATCCACTTTTTCCAACATCTAAAATAATGTTTCTTTTTTCCTTTCAGAAAAGCAATTTCACCCTCAATGCTAAATTGACTCATAATATGATCATTCTTGCTACCAGTATATTCTTTCCAGGACATTGCTATTAGCTGATTGTCATATTAGCAAAATCTACTAAAATATATCTTGTAACCATTTAGAGAAAAAAAAAATACGATAGGCATGTGCTATTGGGCAAATGCAATAACTACTGGCACAAAAACAGACTTCGCAAGTGAAAAAAAGAGTGGAAGTCCCACTTACTGATCCATTGAACATACGAATTGCTTCTTTGGCTTCTTCAACACTTGCCATTGTAACAAAGCCAAAACCCCTGCTCCTATCAGTGACACGATCATAAATAATCTAAACACCAAAAAAAAAAAAGAAAAAGATTAATTTAAAAAAAAAAAAAAAAAACCCGAAAGAATCAATCAGTTAAAATCTCTCTAATTGAAAAAGAAAAACTCAAAAACCTCAACATTGACCACATCACCAGCCTCTTGGAAAACCTCAGTCAATTGAGTAGAAGTCATAGAATATGGCAAATTTCCCACATAGAGCCTCCCTTCTTCGTTTGATTGTGAGGGTTCCAGTTCTTCTTCTTCTTCTTGATCAGATTCTTCAGTTTCGTTTGATTGTGAGGGTTCCAGTTCTTCTTCTTCTTCTTGCTCAGATTCTTCAGTTTCAGATTGTAGCTCATCTTGAGCTACTTCGAAGCTGTCAAAGGCAGCGAAAGATGGGTGAAAATGAGTGGCAGAGAAGAGTAAAAGCGAATTGGGTAATTGGGTACTGAGTTTGAGGAGTTTTAAGGGTTTAAAGGGCTTAGATAAGTGATGGGTAGGAAGTGGAAGAGGGGAAGGAGAGAAGGAGAGTTTGGTGTGTAGCAGAGAAGAAGAAGAAGAAACAGTTGAGGCTGCCATGGAGAGAGCTGACATTTCGTGGAAGAAATTTTTTTTTTTTCTTTTTGGGCTTTGGACAAAACAAAAGATAAATTTTAGAAGAAGATGATGGTTGGATAAGGTAAGGTTGGTCCTTGGTAGTTTCTTGATTTGGGTTGCTCTTAATTGGTTTTGGGTTGGGTTATGTTGAGTATATTTTGACTACTATTATAGGGTATAAATGAATTGTGGTTATGTCACAAATGTGGAGTATTTTTGTTAATAAGCTTACTCAATTTAGTATTGACATTCAATTAAGTCCAAAATGAGTTTTTAGATCAATTTAACACAAAAATTTCATTTTATATACAATTAAATCCAATTTTGACTTTTATAGAGAGCATGTTTTACACGCATGGTTGAAACAGAGTGGACATTTTTTTAAATTAAAATATGATATATATGTATGTATTTTTATTGAAAAATCAAATTTTAAAAGATAAAGGAGGTGAATCAGATCTCTACAACTTGAAGAATCCAAATCATATCTGCAACTCATCAATCTTCTCTAATCATCTACCTACAAAACCCTAAAGCTAACCCAACTCAATTTTCCTTTCACATTTTCTTATTTTCCAAACACAAATTATACCAACCCTTATCCCCTGTATCCAAAATGAAAAAGATAAACGCTTCAACTCAGCGAGCTGCCTTGCTCTTCTTTACGCTTAACTCACAATTACATACCCACAAAACGTTTCTAACCTGTACATAGTCTATTCACACATAGTTATATATTTTCTTGGTTCATCACCGATTGAAAGAAGATTGTCGTTTCCGTGAAATTAGGGAGATTTTCGAAGAAAAAAAGATGGGCAAGGATGAGAAGACAGGGTTAGGCAGATCATTAGTAAAGCACCATAACCAGATGATCCAACAATCCAAAGAGAAAGGTCATTTTTACAAAGCCCTTCACAAGAAAGTTCTCAAATCAGTCATTGAAGTTAGCGATATCGACGCCGTCATCGAGAAAGCCGAGGAGGCCGACCGGCTTTTTTCTTTCCAACATGTCTCCTCCAACGTTATCATCAATCTGTTCGCTGCTCATTCGGTTCGGAGCTCTCCTTTGCGGTCTTGATTGAGCGATTCTCGATCTTTAAGCCATCTTCGATCTGCTATTGTTGTGCTCCGCTTCTGTTCCTTCTTCGCTCCTTCTTTGTGGTCTTGACATTTGATCAACCTCGCTCTCATGTATTTCTAGAGAGAAATAGAAATGGGGTACTACGGATTTCTGATTTGGGATTTATTTTCCCTCTTTACCGTTATTTCTTTCATTTTTTATTTTTTAATTTTTTTTTGTTGATCGCGTATGTCACACGCTATGTATTCAGGCCAAATTTGGGCTTAATTGATCGAAAATTAAATTTTTTTAGCTCAATTAGTCTAAAAAATTATTGGGATTATTATATAAATATACTGTTTTTTATTTTATTTTTTATTTTTATGATTTTTTTATTATTTTTTGATATATGTTTAATATATTTTTAATATATATTTAATATACATCATATTTTTAAAAAAATATTTTTAAATATATAATATTTTTAAAAAAATATTTTTAGATATGTAATATTTTTTTTAAAAAAAAATTTAACAGTAAAATTGAAATATTTTTTTTTAGATATTTTTAAAAAAATTTTAAAATTATTTTGAATTCAATTATACGTCACCGACAAGTTCATAAGTTAAATTAAACTTTTATCTAAATAATTATGCAAGATTAAAAGGGATTTAGAAAACCTTTGAGCCTTCCATTCAAAGATTTTACTAAATTTTAATAATAGGAAATTTGCGAGAATAATTAACTATATTACTTGAGAAAGTAGTAATTATAGTAGGAATTGATAGCAAATACATGAATAGAGGCACTGAGCGTAGAAAAGTAACAATATACTAGAAGGAAAATGATTGCTTTGAAGAAATTGGTGTTTTTTTTTTTTTTGAGTAAGATTGTTATTTGCATGAAGGAAATTGATTGTGTACTTGAATGAGGAATGTGGATGATGGTTAATTTATTGATTTGGTTGATTAATAATATTGATTTTTTTGATTTATTGGATAAGTTGGTTGGGTTTGCCACTATAGCCTGTTTCTCTTTTTTATAGTCAAATATTTGTTGGTAACTGATGTCTTTTAATAAAATTTATTTCTCCACTTCCTCCATTTCTTCTCTATTTCAACCATATTTCGCTTAAGGTGTACTATATGGAAGAATGTGATGAAATTCTCTGGAAAACCTTCCACTTATACATATTAAAAAACTATATACTTTTAATCAGCTAATGGCGTTTCATTAAATATGTCAACTTATTAATTAACATTAATTACTTAATTAATAAATAACTAATTATAAAAATACCTTATAGTGAGTTTTAACACAGAACTAATTTTTATTTGGGTTGGGCTGCAATGGACTTATTCGAATAATTTTCCTAAAATTCTAGTCCCTACAGAAAAAAATATTATGAGATATAGCTTGTAGAGGTCTATATATATATACTACTTTAAATATGAAAATTACGAACCCTAAAAGTTAGTATTTGGTAAAAATTTTAATCTAACTATTAGTTTTTTTTTTTTTTTTTTTGTTACTAACAGTTGCATCATATCTATTTAATTATTAACAACTGTTAATTGTTAAATAACTATTAGATAATAAAAAAAATTAAATTATTATTTATAGTCATTAAACATATTAACAGCTAACAGTTAATAATAATTTTACCAAATACTTGAAACAATGATAATAAATACTAACTATTAGCTAACAACTGCTATAAATAATTAAAATACATGGAATCTAAGTTTTTAAATTTTATTTTTGGATCTTTTAAATATTTATCCCAATTAAGAAACACGGTAAAAAAAGACCAAAACATTTGTTATTGGAGTAGTAAATCGAGTGTTTTCTTATGCTTAGACAATTAATATAAGGGTGAATGGCTAGCTAATAGTTGCTATATATCTCCATATATCATTCAAAATTCGAGCAACTACCTCTTTTTTTACCTTAGTTTATATGAACTTGTTATTTCTGTTACTGCATATTCATGGATTAGAACTAAGAACTTACAAGCAAGAATAGTTTTTTTTGTTTCAATCATAAAGAACTCTGATCCGAGCAAAATAGTGGGAAACAATTACTTTATTGGGTGTTGGGCTTAGAGCATGGACTTAAAGCATGGTACCTAAGATTCGAAACTTAATACTTTTTGTCGGAGAGACTTTAATACCATGTCAAAAGTTCAAACTTGCAAGTGAGAGTTCAACAATAGTTTTGTATCTTTTAACATATACCCAATCTAGTTTGGGATTAAGATTTAATTTGAGTTTATGGGGAAGCTTACAAGGACTTGAAAAGGATTTCAGCAACTTTTGTCAAAGGAACAGTGTTTTAGGAAGTGAAGGCCAAAAGGAGCTTAATTACTTTTATCAATTTGTGCAAGACTATTAAGGGATTCTACAACTCCTTCCCATTGATCAATTACAGTGGTGCACAAAAATGAGTAAAGGATCTTTGATTTCCTTCCACATGTTATAAAGTTTCTTCCTTTTCTGTTGTAGCACACTGCAAAATTTGCTTGTTTTGATAAAGGGATGCAGCAAAGAGATGTTCACAAACGAATACCATGTTGTGTTATGGCTCATATTTCTTAGAGAAAAATTATTATTTAATAGTCTCCAAATATATGATAGACTATTTTATTATTAGAGTAATCATATATTTCCTATTCTTATTTATATATTAGGTTTTAAACTTAGGAAAAATACAAATATGAATATGATTATAATTCTTATTTCTATTTATATAAAGTTTTAAACCTAAAAACAATATAAATAGGACTGTAATAATCATTTTTAAGATGTAATAAAAAAGCAAGCGAATGTTCTTAGACATAGACACACTTACCCAACCACGTAAAAAATCTCATGTTCGTTTTATTTTCTCTATTCTAATATGTGAGTGTGTGTTCATTACCATTCTCTGCACTTGACGATAATGTAGATTAGAAAAAAAGATGGGACAACACATGGTGATAACAGAAATATAGGTGACAACACAATTTAAGTTCCAGAATACATTATTTCAAAAACACAGAAAGCCAGACAGAAGATTTTAAATTTCAAGAACACCATGCTTCAACATGATTTAAGATCACAAACACACAACACAACCAGAATTTCATCATCATTACATGATGGGAATGGACCCATTTATTTTCTAGTCTAGTCTATTCTTTTTTTTTTTTGTTAGCATCAAGGTTTTTACTTCTGATTGCCCATGAATTTAGAATTGCATGGAATGACAGAGAACCTTAATGCAGCTGAGCCAAGAATGATTTGCCCTGCAACCAAATGGTCGAGCCAAACTCCAAACCAAAGCCTATCACAATAGTAAATGCAACAAAGCTTTTTTTATTTGGTTGCATGAGGGGATGGGTTTGATACTTAGTGCAGGAACTAAGCCCAATCCCACCCCCTCGCTGTTAAACTTTCAGGTCACAGCAATTATCTGCTGTTGTGACCCACTTACTGGGCATAACAACACTATGCCCAGTGTCCATTATGACTGAGAAAGAGTAGACAGGTGGTGCAAGGTGATTGATGGAGAAGAGATCAAGATCTCTCCTAGAATACATACTTGTCACTTCGGAACCTAAAATATTTGGTCCACCACCATTTGCTTTCTCTGGTGAGTTTAAAGTTCCACTATCAGATTGCAGGACTTCAGAACTCTGAGAACCAGCTGGCATATACAGTTGAACAGCACCAGCTTTCTTTGCCTCAATTTCACCTATTCCATTGATGGAACTTTTTGTGTTTAAGAAACGACCTCCAGTTCCCCTTGGTCGGCGCATTGCATGGAGATGGCGTGAAAGGTGCATATAAGGCTGGGGACACACGCAAAAAACCTTAATCAGAAATGGATTATAAAGAGCTAAAATCCAAGGACTACTGTAAATTAATGGCCAAAGTTAAGCTTGGTGGTTGGTTTACAAAGAAGCAAATGAATGTATAAAGGGCTAAAATCCAGGGACTACTGTAAATTAATGGCCAAAGTTAAGTTTGGTCGTTGGTTTACAAAGAAGTGAATGTATAAAGGGCTAAAAACTGCAGTGATGTTTGTTAAATTAATCCTATCTATGAAATAGAAACGCAATTGTGTCTTATGTGACAGGGCTATTGAGATATGGAGTTACCTACAGGTTGCACTTTATGAGTACAAGATGAAGTTGCCAAGCTAATAGATCATACCTTACGTTTTTTTGTTGGTTTATTCTCCAACAATTCAGCCTTCGCACGAGTTTTTCTACGCCTCATAATTCCATGGTACTGTTTAGGATTCACAAATATCGGTCCATCATCTGTTGTCATGTTCATTGGCAGCATAATTCGCCCCTATAGGGTGATGAGAAATTTAGAATGAATAAATGTTGTTATATTATATGTTATAGAAAGCCAGGTATATGTAAAAACAAATAGAAGACAGATAAATGATGAAAAATTGTTTGAAGGCATTCTGCACATGGTACACTAACGTTCTATCTTTTATGGTTGTTGAAAAATGTTGGTGCTTCAAGCATAGAAGATAACATAATTAAAAGCAGGACATCTATCACAAAAAATATTGCAGAACTTGTTATTTTAATTTTTCCAGGGGTTCTTAGGAGGAATGGTGGGAGGATGGGACACAGGACCAACAAACTGCAATTAAATACAATTACAAAACATACATTTTCATGGAGGAGGAGAGCCAAAAAGAAAAAGGAAGGGACATATACCGAAATTTGAGGTCCATAAGTTGAGAAGACTCCATAACATTGATCCACGTCGGGATCTTTTGCATACATCTGCAGTTGCATTTCAGAAGCAAAAAGTAGCATCAGACATCCATGATTCTGTGCTAAAAACTAATCCGGAATAATATATATATAAGGAATTGTTAATAGCAAAAATGAACATACCATAGGCTGACCGATTCCCAGGTCAATATGAGCACGATATTCTGGTGGTGCTGTTTGCAGAGAGATGACTGTCTGAGGAGATTTTTGTCCATCACCTGAAGTTTTGCAGTCACCTGAATGAAAAATTACCTGGCTTGTTAATAAAGTAATATAAGAATATGCACATAAACTGAAACCTCTATAAGTCAATGACAACTAGCTTGCTATTATTTCAAGTTAGGGAATCAAGTTGGAACAAGATAGTCTTTGAACAAGTTCGGAGAAGATAGAAAAGGAAAAACTTATTTCACTCTTAAGGCAAAACTTATCCATTTCTCTACTAAATAAGGACTACTGGAGAAGAATTAGAGCCACCATGTATCTTAATAACTTTGCTCAACAGAAGATCTGCTGTAACTTTTCAATTGAACCATGTCTTTGAAGGCATTGAAGATATGTAGTTCAAGTTGAGCACTTCATTTTTTGAGCCGACATCGGCTAGAAAGTTCGAAGCAGCATCTTACATGCTGCTTTAAGCATTCCCATGCAATAAAATGACACATGCAATTGTTATTGATCATGGTTTGTTTCATCTGATGAACCATGCATTTTTCATTTGGATAAATATTTAATTTATTCAATCAGCTCCTCTTAGCCTGTTCTGGTCACACGAACAGGCCCTTTTATTTTCCTTGCATTGGAGTCTTGTCTCAATTGAATAATTTAGGTGTTATCTGCATTATTGCAACATCTGTAAAGTTACATACCCACAAGCAAAACTAATGACAATTACACCTTTTATTAGGATTTACAATTTTAAGGACTCGTTTCAGAAACTTATTTCCCTTTTTAAGGACTTCTTTGCCTCCTAATGGATCAATCTACCAAACCATATAGCAAATCTACTTCATCAAATTTAACTCGAGACCTTTGAAATGCAATACAATGATATTATTATTTACATGCTGAAAACTCATACACAACAGAAGCAAAATGGAATTCCATTTTGAACCAAAAACAGAATACATTAGAATATTTATCATACATTACAGGCAATAGAACTGGAACAGAAGAATGGAAAAATAAATATAATTTTAAAGAGAGAGAGAGAGAGAGAAGTTAACTTTAATCCCCATTTTAGATTAATCCATCCTGATTCAAAATTGACACTATTTACTCTCAAATCTGAATCTTTTTTGCACATGCAATTGGTGAATAAAAACTTAACTTTATATCCTGCATGACCTTTAATTATTGGTTCATGAAATTTCAAGCCAGGAACAACTCTCACGAGCCCTATTTGTGTCCTATTTCCAATCAACATGACCAAATACAAAATACAGTCAACTTTTGCAGTTCAAGATACTATCTAATACTTTGACTTTGAGAACTAACATTAACTCAAAAGAAGATACATAAGACAGCAAAATGTATTTCCATGCCTTTAGAACTTGTTTTTCTATAACATACTGAAAATGTAACAAATCAATTAGAAAGAAATATGTACAAAATTGCATACAATTAAAGAGAAGATTACCAGGAAAGATTGTGAATTGATTGGTATTCCCTTTATCTAGCCCTTGCTCAGAACCGCCCCTGGCTTGCTTCATGACAGTGAGTTGATCTCCACCAGTTGGTTGTTCCATTGTTGAAGGCTTGAATAGCCCACAAGATTCACCATAAGCAGATTGAGATCCAAAATTACTCCACCAAGGCATTGATGGCACAGATGAAAGTTGCCCAATTGGATTATGGACAATCCCTTCATGTTCTTTGAAATACAGAGTTTTCACAGCCATTATCTGTACAATGGATTTCAATAGGCTACTTCTTGATGTAGTTCAAATTAACATCTGCAATTTGAAGAATACAATCAAAATTCCATTCAATGTTGTTCTTAACAAATTACATTATTAAACCAAATTAGGTCACAACACAATCCAACCAATTTTATTGATCTGGATTTGGAAAACCAGAGTAAATTAATTATAATTTTTTTTAAAAAAATAGAAAAAATAAAATCTTTTAAAGAAAATAAATAATACCCACATATCATAATCTACAAAAAGAACAACCAATTGAAGAACACCAACCAAATAACAGAAAAACTACAACAAAACAAAGAAACAGTGACAAATGAACTTAAAAAAAAAAAAAAAAAAAAAAAAAACAGGGGAAAAAGAAAGAAGAAAAAACACAAGCATTAGAGTATTACAAAGATAGTAACAGAAGAACCAAAGAGCAATATACAGAAAACAATATAGAATTAAAGAAGATAGATAGTGAAGAGCGAAAAGATTCTGATAGAAGAGAAATCTGAAAGAAAGAAAAATGGTAAAAGATAGAAGAAACAGAGCTCACATAACAGTAGCGGATAAAGAAGCAGGTTCAAGAAAGTCCAGCTATGAAAACAGAAACAGAAACAGAGAGAAACCCCATTTGTTAGGAGCCATATCGGTATAATTTAAAGCTAAAAAAAGAAAAACAGAGAGAAGAGAGAAAGAGAGAAAGAGAGAGGAAGAGAAAGAGGGAGATGGGCGATAAATGCATACAAGTATGATGAAACTACAGGGCAGCCACCAATAAGCTTTAGCTTTCATGCAAGTCATTTTTTGAGCTACATGCTACTACACACTATATAACATTACATTATTGCTTAAAAAACCCACAACAATGTAAACTATGTGGGGTTCTCATTATTGCAAACTAAAGAAATCTGGTAAGATCAAAATTATATTTATTTGTAATATTTATATAATTATTATTTAATAATTGAAAATTCGTTTGGTTTTTTAGTATTATATTTAGCTTTCTAACTATGTTATATATAATATTTTTTATTAAAATAATTAAAAAAATTAGACTCATCCGAAAAAAAGACATATCTCAATTGATGCGTAAATTGAGCCGAAAATACTTTTAACAAAAAAAAAAATTAAACAATTTTTTTTATATACAATATTTCAAAACTAAAAATTCAAATTTAAATATTGTTGTACAAAGAAAAATTTTAATGGAGATACACTAGTAATTAAGACTTAAATATATCTTTAAAAGTCTAATCAAATCTCCCTAGTAAAAAATAGATTATAAGTTCATTTTATTTTTAATAAAATTTTAATTTGAGACATTCTATAAAGATTTTATATTAATAAATTTAACTATACTTTGATATAAAAGAAAAAAAAACAAGGTTTATAATTTTTTTTAATACTCCAAGATTTGGGCTCTTATTCCTACAAGGGTTTATTTTATTTTATATATGTATATGGTTAAAATATAAATGAGGGTTCTTGCCTTCTTTGTAGTTGTGGCCAAGCAATTGGAATTGTATCTGTTTGGTTGCCATCTATATGTGGTAAGCTTTGCCACTCTCTAGCTTTTCTAAATTAAAATACAAGTGGGTTACACTCTGAAAGATAATTAGTTAAGAATTAGATAATAGGTTAAGTGGTTTTTGCATACTCAAACACTAATTTATATAAAATTAAAAATCATATAGGCTAGTAAGCAATTAATTAATATTATAATTATTTCTCCTTTTTGTTTAAAGTAGGGGAAAGCTTGAAGATGTCATTATCATTATTTATTATTATTATTATTATTACTACTCCTTCCATTCTATAAAGATAATCGTGTTTTTTTTTTATCATAATTTATTTTATTTTTTAAATATTAATTTATTAGATAATTATCAAAAATATATTTTATTAATTCACATCAATATCATCACATATTTACATTTTTTACTTTTTTATTATTGAAATTATAAATTTAAATTAAAAATATGAGTATTTTAATTATTATAAATTTTAAAAAAAATATTGAAAAGTGTATAATATGAATATTTTAGACAGATATTTTAGAAATAAAATGGTAAAATTAATATAATAAATTAAAAATAATTAAATTTTTTAATTTACACATAAAATAAAATCAAATTATGTTTTGAGACAAGGAGTAGTGTTGTTGTTATTATTTTATGAAGTGGAGGTGGAGGAGATACCTTTGCAGATTACAGTTTTCAAACCTAATTCCTTGCGTTTTGGTTAAGCTATTTGAACTTTAAATGCTGAACTATTTGGGACTTCAAAAATTTTCTTAATTTTCTGATGATTCCAAAGGTCCATACAAATAAATCAGTTTGTATTAAATTTAGTTTCAATTTTCAATAATGAACAACGCATTTATAAATATTAGAAATTTCTAATAAAAGATTGTGGTTTGAATTCTCTTTGTTGAGTTTTCCACTTGACAGTAATTAATTTCTTATTGTGTAACTCAGCTAATGAATAGAAAAAACACAATATAATTGAAAATATGAAATTTTTTATTAATATTGATGAAAAATATTTATATATTTATTGTTATTATATGATGAAAATGTTATTGAGTTAATAATTCAGTATTAGAGTTTGTCTCATAATCATAATATAAGAGATCGAATATTCCAGTAGTTACAATCGCATCTTTTTAAAGAATTTTAATAAGAAAAAAAATGAAAATTATGCCTCTAAATGCACACCAAATAATTCGAATTTTCAATTTTCAATTTTTGTCTATTGATTTGGTAGGATGTGAATTAATTATTTATATTATGCAACCCATTCATAAAAATTTATAATGTTTAATTTAGTAATTCTAATTAACAATAAAAAAATAATGAAAATTTGATTCTCAATAAAATTTAAATTCAAATTATTTTTAATTTTAAAAATAATTTCAACATCAATAAACTATGACTTATGGCAAACCATAAAAGAAAAAAAATTATATAAAATTCTGTTCTCATACTAAAACTGGTAATCCTAGAATGATTGCCAACCTCTGGTCATTGGATCATAGTGTTTAAAAATAGATAATTTAACGTTGCATTTGCATATAATACATTATTATGATACAGTTGTTAGCTTTAATTTCTCTTTTTAACTTTACTTAGCTAGTACGCTTGACGTGAAATTTTACTATAAAATAAGGCCTTGTTTGATTGGCAAGAATAATAGAATTGGAATAAGAATAAAATATTTATTCTAAATAAAATTAACATACTCTTAGATTTTTATAACTGTGAAATGTGTGGGAATAAGCTAAAATGGAAAAGATCAGAATAAAAATTTTAGACACAGACACAAAATCAAAGGAAACTATTTATTACAATGTTTGAAAACTAACTCAGAATATCATTTTACTTTTAAATAAAAAAAAGAATGAGATTATTTATATTCAGTCTGAATTTTCTGTCTTACTCTGTGTATTATTTTATATCTTATTATATTTTTATTTATGTATCATATCACTAATGAATAAATATTGACTGTCAGTGACAGAATCAGAAAATTCTATTAGGGGTCAAAGTTAAATTAGTGAAAAATTTAAATATTATAAATTATATATAATTTTTTTGAAGTACTAATTAAAAATTTACATATAATTTTAATATCATTCTAAAAATCAAAATTAAACTAATAAAAAAATATTAATACTATAAATTATATATAATTTTTTTAGGATCAATTAAAAATTTATATATAATTTTAATATTATTAAATATATAATAATTTTTTTGAAAACTAATTAAAAATTTACATGTATATATTATATATACATATATTTAAAAATTTTATGGGGATCAATTTAAAAATTTTATGGGAATCAATTAAAAAAATTTACATATATATATAATATATTTAAAAAATTTGAAGAGACTAAAATACTACTGACTATTAAAACAAAATAAATAATATGACAAATGAAAAAATTATGAAATAGATAATAAAATATATAAGAGAATAAAATCTAGATTGATTTATATTTGAAAATGTCTTCTAATTTTTTTATATTTTGGTTTTACAGTAAATAGTTGATAATATATTTTCATAAAGATAATTCTTATTTTTTTCTCCATTTAATTGGAATACATTTTAAAAAAAAAATTATTTAAATATTATATTTTATAGAAATATTATCATGTGTTGATTAATGTATGACCTCTCGATTTCTCCGGGAAGAGTGAAAGACTAACGTCCAAACTCCAAACCATTTCCTTGTCTTTACTTCTATAAGCTATAAATGTGAAGAACCAAAGGTTATATACTTCTTTGACTTCAAAGAAGGAGAGACGACAAGAACGTCACTGTTAATAAATATATGTCGGTTTAGAATAAATATTTTTAATTAAATTAAAAAAAATAATTTTTAAATATTTATTTTTTATTCAAATCAAACCTATTCAAATTCATTTTGAATAATTGATTTGGTCTAAATTAATAAATAAATAAAATAAAAATTGAAGAGATCATAAAATTTAATAAATATTAAAATAAAATTATATTAACAATCAATTTTATTAATATCATAAAAAAAATTATGTACTTGAAATTTTATAGTATTATAACAATAAAATTAAAATGAAATATAAAAAAAAATCAGTAATAATTAAAATAAAGAATTCTCCAAATATAGAAATTCAGATAAATTATAATTTGTAAAAAATAAAAAATAAAATTTAAAAAGTTATAAATAAATGGACAACCAATTTAAATAAATTAAAAAATTATTAATTAGAGTATTTAAAAGAATAAACTCTCTAATAACTCTCCAATTAAAGTTATTTTAAAGAATATTAAAATATATATTTAAAAAATAATATAATTTTATCATATTATTGATTCAATTAGATTTAATTAGATTTTTATTTTATAAAATCATAATCAAACTAAAAATTCGATTTATAAAAATTTTAAAATCATAACCACTCATAAAACAATCTAAATCTTGATTTTTTATTTAGATTGATTTGATTTGGTCGGTTTGATTGATTTTTGTGTAGTCCTATATGTAGTTTTTTTTTTTCTTTAAATGCATAAGAAGGTCAATGAATTATGAATTTAAATCTTTAATCTTTAAACTTATAAAATAAGCAGTTTATGAATTATTAATTAATCTTTAATTTTAAGAATTTAATTAACAGAACTAAATTGAATTAATATTATATGAATTAATATTATATCAAATTACTCAATTATAAATTTCAAGACTTAAAATTCAATTCCATGTCAGTTGAATTTTAATTTTTATACTCAAATTTAATTTGAATGTATCAATATTTGAAATACTAAAATTTAATTCTTTTCGATTAAACATTAAATAAATTCATGTATTAAAATTAAAATAAAACTTGAATAAATCTTTGAATTCAGATGTTTTGCAATCCAATTCCTAAATAACTTTGAGGATATTATTTAATTCTTTTATATTCTAATTATTTCCATGCAATTATATTCATCAAATGAAATCTGTGCTGCAATTTTTTATTCTATTATTTATTTTATTAAGTGATATCATGAATTATTTTTCCCATAATGCATGTATGAAGAAATCCACTTGTAAACTAAAAAGATTTGAAAAGGAAAAAAGAAAATTACATCTTGTGATTCAATCCCAAAAATTAAAAATTTTAAGCACAATATTAATTATTTATAGGTTAATTAACCCTAAATTCTTTTTAACTATTAATTATCAAAGGTCAAATTTGAAGTCATAATCATTACGTAGACTGATTTTGGAGGAACAAATCAAAATACAAAAATAGGTTTACCAATATTAAAATAATTAATATATTATGCACTTGCCGGCTAATAATAATTAATATTCCAACAAAATCTGTCCATCGAGATAAAGTTAAATAATTAATTTTGGATGAATCGAAAAAAAAATTATATATAAAAAATTAGAATTAAATAAGTAAAATAATTTTTTTTTATAAATTATTAAAATTTTCCTTTTCTAAATTTGGACAATCACATAATTTCGTCCCTATTTTCATATTATATTTTCTTCTCATTCGATGATATATAAATTCTATCTCTTTTTTAAATTTTCCAATACTTTGGAAGATTGCTATACAAATAAAATTTTGTTTTTATTTTATCTTATAATTATAATTGAATCAGTCAAAATAATTTTTTTACATACAATTTTCTTTGTTTGGGAATCTTAAACATTATAGCATATTGTAAGTACCATGAATTTAAAGCTACAAATGAGGATGGAGAAAACGATCTTTAGAAATTTTTGTGCCGGCTAATACCCAACATTGCCTTTCCATTCTTACTCTTGTTTTAATATTTCACAACATGTTTTTATTGTTATTCTATCATATTTAATATACTTTTACTAATTATAGATGATTTAAAAGATTATTTCTGCTTTAAAAAAAAACACTCAATGTAGATATTAATTTAATTAAAAGTTATTTAAGTGTAATAATTAATAATAATGCTAAAATTGACCCAATTAATGAATTGGTCAAATAATTTTTAATTGATTTAATTTAATTAAAAGTTTTTCTAATAAAATACTAAGATTTTAAAAAATAATATATTAATGATTTTGAAGGTAAAAACTTAAAATTCAATTATAGAACTTAAAATTATTATGATCAAATCTGTTACTAAATTTATTTCTAATTTTTTATATGGAAGAAAAAAATTATTATTTATAAAAATAAATTATATAACTCATAATAAATAAAATATAAAATTTTATAAATCGTAAATAATATATTTGAATCTAATTTAAAAGATAATAAATTTTATAAACAAAGATATTGTCGTATTGTCTGGATAATTTTGGACATAATTCATTTATAATTTAACAAGTATAATTGATTTGTCCTAACTAATTCAATTCTATATAAAGCAATTTCTTTTAAATATGGGTAAAAAATCATGTAATCCACTTATTTAAACTTGCACCAATTAATTTACATTGGTCAGACTATGATAGATGCATAAGACATGTAATAATTGATTAGGCAAAGTTAAGAAATGAGGGATCTAGCTGTGAGAAAAGATTGAGCTTCTCTCTTTATTAGGCCAACCCTAAAGATTTTTGTTTTTCTATTGTCAAATGGGTTTTTGATTAATTAAAAGAAAAACTTTTTCAAGATGAATATAATTATAATGAATAAAATAATTATAATGAAAAGCATGCATGAAAAAGGAATATTTATTACAAATTATATTTTTTAAAAAAACCTTGGCTAGTAGTGGGACTCAGTCCTCAAGAAATGGCATAAAATAATTAATTAATATCATGTATTTATTTAATTCACTGATATTTTGTTCTTTTTTTGTATTATTGATGATTTTACTTGGGTCCAATTTAGGTTAGGTAAAGGTAGCAGCTTTGTATTAAACACATGATATAAAGGATCAAAACAAAAACTTCATTGTTTTATACTTATAGAGCCATGGGCTCCAACCTGGAAATTATCAAAATCATCTGTCCCCTTTCTGACTTAGACGTCTAAGTTTTTTTGTCTGGTTTTGTGAAGGTTCTACTTCCCATTACTTTCATTATAATCTCTCAAAAAGTCTTATGAAAATGGTAGTTGTGATAGGGAACAACCATTCAACCACTCTTCTTCTCATAAGAAGCTATGATATATGGGTAGACAAGTCCAAAAAAAAAAATGAAGTTTCACTTGTATGATCCACATATATATATATGCATGGGTTTTGTTTGTCATTGAATTTGAAATTTTTTTCCTGGAAAAATATTATTTTAGCTAGATGTCGCGTTGAAAAAAATAATTTTAAAATATTATTTAACTATTTTAAAATAATTTCTGGAAATTATGAAGAATTTTTTGTTAATATATGTCCATTCAACTAGATTAACTAATATCTTTACTTGTTATCATTGAAGAATTTTTGGGTCTAATCCCCTCTTATATGAAATTCAGCCACTAGCTAATGAACTAGTCACATTTTGGCTAAGATATATCAAAAGGTGGTTAATTCAGTTTGAATTAATGAATTACACTAAATCACACTCAATGGGTTCAAACTATTTAAGATTTTATGCACATTTTGATGAGTTTAGATATAATTTGTGAGTGAGATCAAAATTTTCACTTCTAGTTTGTATTGTTATTAGTAATTTTAAATTTTAAATTTTACTAATTAACTTGTATAATTGTTAATTTACTAATTAAAATTTGAATCAAGTATGAGATATATAATGATAAAAAAATTTTTTAAAAAAAATTGTTGAAGCTGCAGCCCTAGTTAGGGTTTTCCCAAGGTTAGTAAAATAAGAAGAAACTACAACTTCTGGAACAAGAAAAAGTACTGACTGAACACTGACTCTTGACTAATTAGGTGTAATTTACTTCATGATCATGACATATTTGACTTTTATTTGTGATTAGTCTACTTAATTTCCCCTTGGTGTTGACACTTGCTTAGTTGCTTGCATAGTTTAATTAAGTTTAAGTTGTTGATCCTAAATTGACTTATCATCAGCAAAAATTAAGGTTAATGAAGATTAATAAATTTTTATTTTCAATTTTTTACCTTTAAAACATGAATTACGAGATTCTTGGTACCCAATTGAAGAGTTTATCAGATACAAGTAAAATAATATAAATAAATACAAATTGAAGAGTTTAGACTTTACATATAATAAAATTTTCTTCTTCGATCTTCATAAGTTCATTATTCCTTTTTGGGATTCAAGATGTTGATATATATTAAAACGTTTATTAATTTTAATTTTAGTATAATTTGATGTATTCAATTTGATTCGACTTATACTTAAAATCTAAAATAACTAAATCGATCAAATTATAATAAAACTAACCCAAAATATTTTGTTTTGATTATGTTTGGTTAGCCTTATAAAAAATTAATTCAATTTATTTCAATTTAAAAATTGATTGGATTTAATTTTTTAGATTTCATATTTGATTAATTCAGTTGTTTTAAAATTTAATTGAATTTGAATTGAACTAACTCATTCCTTGTAATATTATTATTAAAATTTTTAATTATATTAATTGTTATTATTTTTAATATTAAATGTTTATTTTTTAACAATAAATATATTTTTCTGTCAATTTCTTTTAGTGAGGGCGGTCGAGCTTAACCAAACTATTTGACCTATATTTTTTTACCAAGTTCTCATAATGTTAATAAAAAAATAAGTTAGTTTAGTGATAAAATGAGATATGTTAAGAATATGAAATATATTTGTGTTTATATTAATAAATAAAAATAAAATATTTTAGTTGTTATGTAAGTCAAGCTATTTATTTGGATTGCAGTATTTTAAAAATTGAACTAAACCAATAATCAATGAAATAAATAAAAAAATTAATTAATTGATTTAGTCAAGTTTGATAATTATTTTTTATTTTTTAATCTAAATATCAATAAAACTGATTTTACATTTTATAATTTTTTTATGAATTTTGATAATAATCGAATCAGTTAAATTAAAAATAACTTAATCTAAGTAAAATTTCCAAATTAGTCATAAAAGTCAAAACATATCCTCAATCATTCAACAGTCAATATTTTTTAGCAAAATTTGGAAAGTGTGGACTCTTTCTAATTGACTTTGGCCTCATCTATTTCAAGCAAACTTTGGTGGCCCAAACAAGCTATTAACTCACTCACTGTTTGGTCCCTTTGTTTTTAATTTTATTTCATAAAATAGATATCTATTCTCTAAATATTTTGATTCAATTATTTATAAATTTTTAACTATTCATTTTGAATTGATGGAGACATCAAAATCATGATTCATGATTTTATTAAGATAAGAAGATTCAAATTCCTTTGAGTAGGCCATATTTGATTTACTTTTTTTTTTAAATTATTTAATATTTAATAATTATCGACTAATCTATATTCGAGTCATAAAAATTTATTTCAAAAGTTTTGACTCTTTCAATACTGATTATTGCATTTACAGGAACTCAAATTCGAAATTATTGTTTAAACAG
The DNA here is from genome assembly GCA_948193065.1 of Aleurites moluccanus. Taxonomy (NCBI): domain Eukaryota; kingdom Viridiplantae; phylum Streptophyta; class Magnoliopsida; order Malpighiales; family Euphorbiaceae; genus Aleurites; species Aleurites moluccanus. The sequence continues at coordinate 45,072 of CANXYC010473936.1, forward strand.
TCAGGATATCTACCGTCCATATCAATTGAGTATTAGTATATTTGATTGTAATAAAATGAAAATTTTGAAATAAAATATAATTTTTTATTTAATTTATAAGAAATTTATTTTTTAATATTATAATTCTAATTTATATTCAAATGATATATATTTTTAATTATAATTATTAATTTAACTAATAAAATCTATTTATTTATTTATTTAATAAATAATTTTAACATAAAATTTTTAAATTTAGACTTTTAATTTATATTTTCATTTCAATTCTAATAACTCTATTTATAAAAATTGATTTGAAAAAATTCAACTCAATTCTACCAATAGAATTGATAATGTATGTAGTCCTTTACTATTTTAAATATTATGTAATATAAATTTCTCTCTTTTTTTTTTTTATTATTAGAGAAGGAATTCAAACCTAAAATAATTTTTCAGACCATATATATATTTAATAAATTTTTTAATATTTAAGAATAATTAATAATATTAATTATTTAATTTGCCAATAAATTAAATCTTAAATATATTAAATTTTAAAGGAATGATATGCTTTTTATTTATTTTAAAATTATTTTTTTTTTATATAAAATTCATTTCAATTAAATTTTTTATAAAATTTGAGTTTTTGAGCTGGACAAAATGGATCGAATAAATTCTCAGGTCGAAACAATTAAATTTAAATAAAAAGAAGGTCACCTCTTCACTTTATGAGGGGGGTGTTATGTTTGCCATGTGTCGATTTTGCAATAGTGGACATTTGGCATAAAGAAAATCTTTCCAAGTGGAAATCTCTTGTAAATGCACGTAGGAAAAGATGCTTATGTTTATATTTCCTGTTGGATTTGCAATCCACATCAGATTGTTCTAGCTTTTGCATTTCTTTATAGCTTTTCTGGGAATGCATTTCATTGTAGCTAACACCATCACCACCTTTATTTTTCATGTGGATATGTCAAAAACCTCTCCCTTTTATTTCCTTTACCCCTTTTTTACTTGCGTTTGTATTTTTTTTTTCTGGTACTTTCCCCAAGTATTAAGATTATTTCCATTAATTTAAACTGCGTTTTGATCGGACCTTTTTATAAGAGTAATGTTCTCAAAATACTCTTTATATTTTAAAGATTTGAACACGAGACTTCTAATTAAGTCATTCAATTTCTTTCCACTTGAGGCAATATTTATTGAACTCTGATCAAGTGATTTAAATTTTTTTCACTTGAGTGCTTATTGATATTGTGTTTAGACCTTTGTATATACGTGTTTGTGAAGGAGACGTGCATTACTTAAAAGTGTAGCTTACATCAGCTGCTACTGCTATAGGGTTTCATCAAGCAAATTCTTTAAAAAAGGAACTATAAAACAGGAAGTGACATTCTCAAAGCACGTTCAAACCTTTTTTTTTTTTTGTTTTTAGATAAACCATTGTCCGTACAAACTTGGAGTATGTGATGTAATGAAAAAAAATGTGAAGGGATTTGGATTACCTCGTGTTAATAGAATACAAACATGATGAATTGTTATACATTTTTTTTTATAATATTTATATTTTAAATTTAAAAATTAATTTTACAATTTTGCGTTATTATTTATTGCATAATTAAATTTCAGTTATTTATTATAAATTTAATGGTTGGATATATATATATATACATTATAAGTTAATTATATTTATTTACATTTTGAGAGACTTTAATTTAATATTGAAAAGAGTAATTTATATAAAGTAAGTAAATTATAACTTATCACTTTAAATTATAGTAATTATAATGAAATATAATTTTATTATTTTTTTTTCAACCAATTCATTTTTATATTAATTTATTTATATTTTTATAATATAATTATTTCATAATTATATTTTATCTGAAATAGTATTGCTCTTAAATAAATTCGTTAAAAAAATCATATATTTATTTATAATTTTATATGATATGAAATTACATAAATGATAGATTTATCTAATTATCTATAAGATTTAAGCCATTTTAAAGGTCAATAATTTAAATTTAAATAAAATGATAATTAAGGATTTTTAAAAAAACATAGGAAAACAACACATCTAAAGGTTTTCTTGAATTTGTACCAAAAAAAAGTTTTCTTGAATTTATAAATCAATAACATCAAATACAATGAAACATCTATAAATTAATATCATTGGGACTCTTAAATTTTATTAATTAATTTAATTTTAATTTAGGTTATTAATTTAAGTTGAGACTATAGAAAATTATTACAATAAAATTTTTATAAATTAATACTCGATAAATTAATAATATTTATTATATAATAATTTTCTACAATCCCAACTTGAGTTAATAGATTAAATTAATATTCGATTAATTAATAATTTTTTTAATTAATAAAATTCATGAGTGCGAATGATATTAATTTATATAAATTTTACTGTATTATTAGATTATTAATTTATCAAATATTAATTTATAAATATTTTACTATATGTTGAACACATTTGAAAATTTTTAATTGTTTAAAGATAATTAATATATGATAACAACCTAATAATTACAATATTGATTCATCTTATGACTGGGTATTTCAGAATTAAATGATAATTACTCAAATATTCAATTGCTAATTATGATAGGTTTTAGTAAAAAAGAAGCAATATCACAATCAGAAAAAAAAAAAAGGAAAAGGAAATTTTATTTTGCTAAAATCAGGTGAATATTTATCTCCCAATATTGATATTGGAATCCATTTTTTAAATTGTTATGTGAAGATCGTATATCCTTACTCTCTATATTATATTATTTCTTTTTCTGTTGTTTACTTTTTTCTTTGATTTCTTGTTTCTTTTGGGAGGCTTTAAGTCATTTGGGAATTGGGATCACTACACTAACACTAGTACACTTTTATTATTCAATTAATTACTAATTCATTAATTTTTATCACTTAAATGAACAATTATTTGTTCAAACACATAGCAACATTTATAGCAATTACTCATGGGTCAACTTTTAAAGTTTCTTGAAAGTCTCTAATACTACTATGTAGCTTCAATTAATAATTAATGTATAAAAAAAAATCAATGTTTTTTTTGTCACTTTGAGAGGAAATTAATATTACAAGAATGTAGTGTGGATTAAATGGGATTACCACTAAACAAGTGGATTAGTGTTTCCCAATTATTTGTCTTAACTAAGTAGTGGGTGCTTAGATCTTGTTTAAGATAGTTATTTTCAATTAAAATATATATATATATATAAAATCTTTATAAGAATCTTCTCTAAGTTTATAATCACTAATTACTATTAGATTCTTTTGATTGGTGGAGGAACCAACAAGCAAGGTGGGCAGTTCCTAATTGTTTTTTAACATTATAAATTTTCAATTGGATTAATTATTAATTAATAACGTTAATGATTATTATTTGGTAGCTAGGTTGGACAACTCCATGACATTTGCACATAGGTGGATATCATTAGCAATAACAAGTCGGATTATCAAATGTTTATCTTATAACATCTATGAGAGATTAAAATTTAATTAATTTTTGATAATTTTACTCATCTAAAAATTTAAATAATAATAACAACCATAAAGTCTATTTTACTTCTATAAAAAACCTCCTCACAAAATATTAAAAATAATCTCACATTAATTAAAAATGAAATACCTATAATTTAATTGACTAATTTTAGTATTTTAATTAGGATAATGCCAAATATATCACTATGTATTATGAATGTTTATATTCTAAACACTCTCCTATATTTATCTTCCTCCCATTTATAATGGCCTGGTTTCTTAACTTTTTGTTTTTTTGTCTAAATGTCCAATCTTAGATGTTCGGTCCCAGCAGCCTGGTTAGGTGTTGCCGCTGCATTTTAGGAGAATGTAGAATTTGTTTTTTTAGTTTTTGATGTCAGATGTTGAGTCTCAATTGACCTAATATTAAGAGGGTGTTTGGATAGAAAGCTAAACGCTATAAGCTGTATTTTAGGAGGAAATTAAGGAGTTTTGTAGTTTTTGAAGTGTTTGGATAAAAAAAAGGAAATTAGATTATTTTTAATATTTAACGTAAATTTTAAAAGTTGAAAGAAGTGTTTTATGATTAACACTCGTTTTTAACAAAACTGATTATTTTAATAAAATGCTAGTTTTTATTCAAACACTTCCTAAATTGAAATGATAATTGAATGTCCATTCACAATTATTAAGGAGAATATTAAGAGTAATTACACATTTATTAGGAATGGAATATATAAGTGATTAATATATGATAATTATTTATATTTAATTGGCTGTTTTTAATTATTTTGATTACAATAATATCAATACATATTGAGTGTCTATATTATTAGCAATTTTCTATATTTTTCTTTCTCCTCAATCATAAAAATTTAATACATAACAAGAAAGAAAATATATTTTCTTTTTTTCAAAGAAAAGAAAAGAAAAATGCTCAACTGATCAACAAGTAGACTTGGGCTATAATGATTATATTGGTGGCCTAATTATTGTAAGATAGGCAAATTTTTGTTGTGCTTTCTTAATAATGAAGATTCATGGTATTTTTTTTAAAAAAAAAAAAAAAAAAAAAAGCTAATCTCATCTTTTAAAAAAACAATTGCTAAGCTAATAATAATGAAAAGGATATTCAACTCATGCAAGGAAGGTTGATAATTTCATTAATTAAGATAATCAACTCCAACTGGAGTTGACAATTGGGTTAGGTCAGATTATTTAGGTTCATAAGTTTTTATATTTTGATTCTCATAATTATATTTAATGCTATATATGGCCATTATGTTTTTTTTTTCAACATAAAAAATCCTTTCATGTAAAAAAAAAAAAAAAAAAAGAAAAGAAATTAACTGAATATAATAAACTCCTAACTTCTTATATTACAAAACAAACATTCAATTATAAGATTAAATGCACAACAATTATATATGACTTTTTATAGATTTAAATTATCTAATGGTGGATTGACTTTTTCAAGTTTTTTTTTTTTTTTTTTTAAGCATTGGTGCTATTAGTCTTACTTTTCAATTATCAGATTAATAGCACAATAAACTCCCAAATGACTTTTTCAAGTTGATTTTGAGTCATTTGGATAATTCAAGTCATTATTTATTTATTTTGAGAATATGTATGTTAAACTTTCAAGATATTAGGAGAAAGATTATAATGATCATGAAATTACTAATTAAAGCATGGTGGGAGAGACTTTTTTCCTTTTATAATAGTGACTTTTTTTTTTTTTTAGCTAATTAAAAAAGTTACACTTATGTATTAATAAATACATAAATAGATTATAAGTGTTATACATATTGAGAATGACAGTCACGAATATTAAAATAAAATAAAATTAAAAATATCTGTAATTAAAAAAAGTAAATTATAAAATTTTAAGGAAATGATATTGACGCTCCTAAAAATATTTTTAACATTATTCTTATTATACAATTTCCTCTTATCATTATGTATATTATAAGAAAATTTCTCAAAAATAAATTTGCATTTTATATATGCTGATTTCGTAAATCATTTTCAAAATTTTAACAGTAGAATAATATTTATTAATTTTTATATTTATTTTTTATTAACTCCTACAAAAAAAGGGGAATTTTTTAAATACATTTTAATTTTGCTAGACACAATTTATTTATTTCAACATTACATTCTTTGAAAAATAATTTTATTTTTAAGTGTTAATCAAAATCATATATTGATAGTAAATAGTGATGATAATTTTGTTTTAAACACAATTTCTTTCTAACTTAAAAAAGAAAGTGATATTAAAAATAAATTTTTACAAGAATATTTGTTAATAAAGTTTTAAAACATATTTATTGGTGTACTTTTAAATTTATTATTTAGTTTATAAAAAAATAGTAATATAAGTTTTTATTTTATTTAGGGTGATAGCTTTTAAACTTTTTTCTATATTTTCAAAATAGTTTTTTATTTAATTAAAAAATATTATTTTTTATTTATTTATAATATATAATAATAATAAAGCTAATACAGCATAATATATTTATTTTTGAAATTATTTAATATATTAAAAAATTTAAAGAATAAGTAGATTAATTAAGAATTTTTTAATTTAAAAAAGTTAAAAATAATTTATGAGATCAACAATATATATATATATATATATATTTACAATGGTAAAATTTTGAGGTCAATTTTCAATTAGAGTAAAATCACTAAAAATTTATCTTAATCTCTTATAGATCTCAAACTCATTTATAAATAACTAATATTGCTTCTTCTTTTTTTCTTTTTTTACATATAAAATCACACATTTCAAGCGTTTGGTGTTGTGGGTTGAGTTTGTCCCAACTTGGAAACAATGAGAGAAATGGGTTTTAATCAAGAAATTAAATAGTTAAATCCATTTGAACTTGGGCCTTAATGGCCTTCTGAGTTCTGACCATACTAGACATAGTCCAGTTCAATTGAATTTTGTAGCCCAAGTAATATATATGGACCATACCCCATACTTTGCTCTCTCTCTAATTCATTTCTTTATTATTTAATATAAAAACTCAATCCTCTCTCATTATTAAATTAATCTTTTCCTAAAATTTCATACTTTGTAGCCATTGTATAAAGGTATGAAGGGGAACTACAACTTTAAATTTGAGGATCAAATATAATTGAGATTTCATCTTTCACTGCAGTGTAAGCAGTTTTAAATGCAGAAATGGAATTATAATTTTAAAATTTGGAGGAACTAAAAATAGTCATTAATGTCTTTCAAAAAAAAAAAAAAGTAGTCATGAATAAAAAAAAAAATCAAATTTATAAGGTAAAGATAAAAAAATTTCAAATTTTTAATACTATTATTATATTATAAAATATATATTTATATATAAATATAATAATACATTAATAACTAATGAAATCTTAAAAAATTTAGGACAATTTATTTTAAATAAAAAATTACGAAATATAATAAAATTTAAAAATTTAAAGATAATAAATGTATATATTTTAAAGAATATTTAGACTAAAATAAAAATTTTAAATTTTTAGGCAGCCAAAGTAATATATTTTAAAAAATATATATTTAAAATATAGGAGTATAAAAGTTAATTTTAGGATGCCCCCAAGCTCTCACATAATTATGCCTCTGGATTTTTTTTTTCTTTTGAACGGAGGCCTTAGTCAATAATTGATAAAAAAAATTGGATTAAAATTAGAAATATGTAAAACTTGAAAATTAGGGACTTCAAGCCTTTAGGCCATTAAAACCTAAAGATGTGTCAATAAGGTGAAAAAAAAAATTAAGAATTGAACAGTTTTAGTTTTCCCTTATATAATTTAAAATATAGAATTATTGCAAGCATCCGTTTCAATATTTTGAAGGAGATCACCCAATACTTAATTTGAGTAATAAAAAACTTTTATTTTTAGAATATATTTTGAATTTGAGTTTTCTTCTTATAATTAGACGAATAAGTTTATTAACAATTAATATCATGTCTCATAATTTTTTTATTAACTGTGCTATATTTTTATTTTTTTTAAATTAATATTTTTTAAAATTTTTATTAAATTAATTTAAAAATACAGACTTCCAATTTTTTTTATTCCAGTTAACATAATATCTATAAGTAATTTATTTTTTTTAAATTAATACCTAAAACTAGTTTATAGTATTTTTATTAAAATCATGATAGTATTAAATTTATTTAATTAAATAATTAATTAAAAATAAATATTTTTGATGTATTATATTTTAGAAAGTTTAGTTAAAATTAATAATTTACACACATAATATTAAATTTGTTAGTATTGTTATTTTTTTTTTATCAATTTATAAATTAATTATTTATAATAATATTTTGTTAGATTTAGACTCTTTAATTTTTCAACTCTCCAAATATTTTTCGTTTAACCGCACAATCAGTAAGTTATTATTTTTTTTTTTTACATTATTTTTTTTTTATTTTGTGATTGATTGTTGTTTAAACTTTTTAATATTAACTTAGAAATATTAAAAAGTTATTCTCATTTTATTAATATTATTTTGTGTAACATTTTAAGTTAATATTTAGAATATTTTAATTAAATGTGAAGCATTTTAAAAAATTGGAAGCCTGCACTTTTAAATTAATTTAATAAAAAATTAAAAAAATATTAATTTAAAAAAAATGAAAAAAAAATAAAAATATAGCTCAGTTCTCGGATGCGTTGCATCAGATAGCGCAAGCCTTGGATGCGTTGTGTCAGACAGCGCGGGTCCTGGATGCGCGATTAGTATAAACAAAAAATAATAATAGATTTTGTTATAAAATAATATATATATATATATATATATATATATTGGTTATTTTTAAGAAAAAAGCTATTATCACAATGCCTATGTGAATAAATTAAAAAACTTTGCGTAACCAACTTAATTAAGTAGAAAAACCTTATCTATAGTTGTTAGGATGAATTACACGTGGGAGAAATATGAAATCTCTAAGCAGATTTAAATTCTTTTCTTTTTTCATTTTTTTCAGAATATATTTTTGCTGAATATCATTTGGATGGACTCAGATTCTTTCATGTAGGAGAGTTTTTGATGGGCTTTGAATTTGAATAGATCCAGCGAGCCTTCTTGTATGAACTTGGGCTTGCTTACTGGCTTTGCTGAGGATGGGATTCCCTACCCGATGAGTCTGGCTAGGGTATTAGGCATCTTTGGTCTAGGCCTTCTCAGACCTATCTAGAAGTTTGAAGTTCTGTCCGTAGAAGGTCTAATTATGAGCCGACGCTCTATTTATTTCCCTTTTCCATACCCATGTCACTAAGGAGGGGCGGACTGTAATTCGTCTGAGCTTAGTCTTCTCTTCTGAGATGATTGGAGGCTGGGGAAAGGGCACTCTTAAAGAAGGGCCTATTGCCATAGGGATGAAGAAACCTCATTCTCTTATAAGAGAGGGCTATTAAAAGAAAAATAAAATCTTCAAGAAGTGACAGAAGGAATCGCAAGAGAAATAACTTTCAACTAAAGACGCAAACGATGAGCAAAAGTCTGCTTTAATATAGTAGTTCGGGGGAACCTTAAGACGAGACATCGGGGCGAAGGTATGAAGGTACGACAATGCAGCCTAGTCTTTTCTGAGGAGGAATGGGAGTATGAAAGCTGCAACAAAAGGAAATGACTTTCACTAGTTCCTTGAGTGATGTTGGTGAAAAAAGGAAGTTGAGTTCAAGTTTGGAGCACATAGCATAAGGATCCCGAGATGATTTTAAAAGCTAACAAGATGATTTTGGTTAAACCGAGCATTTCTCAGAGCAAGGAAAGATCTTTCAAAAAACATAATTAAGAGAAAGCGTTAGAACTGATGTAAGTAAGATCCGCTACAACTAGAAGTCGATTTGGTACCTTCCTTTAGGTACTCAACAACTAGAGTCATCTCCCTTTCTCCTTTTAGCTTTAGTCGGACAAGTAGCTTATTCGAACGTTGTGAAATTATTCATGCCTTTGTAATGCCAACACATCTTGTGCCATAAAATCAGATGTGCTATGCCTCTTCTCCTCTATCAAAAGATTGCCTTGTGTAGAAGGTTGACTCTTCACTTCAGTCAATGGGAGGAATCCCCTTATCTAAGATTCTTTGTATGGCACGCTAAACTCTTTTTCTTACATGAGATAAAAAGTGTAACTATTGAAACTCTTTCAACTTGTCTTGTTTTTGGATAAGTATTGCGATTAAGTCATTTAACAAGATGAGAGTTGGAAAATTGAAATAAGAATTGTCAAGTGATTCTTGAATGTTTCTACTTATGTAGATACAGTCCAGTACACTACTATATATGCTGAAAATTTCTAAGACAATATCAACCATCTTATGTGATATGTAACTAGATCATCAAATTCTTTTTAGCCTATTCTTAAGGATAAAGGTATAACATCATATTTTAATAGACAGATAAAAGTTAAGTCTCTACTCCTTCTTCACGAGGAAGAAAGGTCTTGTTATCATCTAGATCAATTATATTAATATGTTAATTTAGCGATAAGATGATATTATTTTAAGAGTTGATATTAGAATACGAATTTCATTAATATTAAATTTCTTATAAAAAAAATTAAAATATGACAAATTTGAAGGGAAGTTATTTGCACAAGCCCATATAGCATATGGGTCAAATTATGGTAGAACTAATTGTTGTTAAAATTGGACTGGATCGACCGGTTTGGAAAAATTAGAAACTGAATCAAAGATCAGTCCGGTCAGCTCCCAAAAAATCGTCCCCTAAAAATCAGTTAAAAAATCGATGAACCGGCTAGTTAACCGTTGAACCAGTCAAATCAGGTTGATTTTTCTGGTTTGAGCGGGTCATAATTTTTTTTAATTTTTAATAAAAAATAATAAATGTTAAATTATATTTATTTTCATTATATATATAATAAATGTCAAATTATATATATATATATATATATATATATATATATATATATATATATATATCTATATATATATATATATATATAT
>CANXYC010473940.1:0-32499 GCA_948193065.1 Aleurites moluccanus
ACTCTAGGCCTAAAAATTAGGTCATATAACATGCATATACATATATTCCATGCATTCACACATAATATAAACACATCATAAAGAAAGGAAAAATAAATTCCCTAAAGGTCCCTATTAGGGTTTAGGCTAAGGTGTTACATAATACATGTACAATGTTCAAAAGGAATTGAATGATAGTTCTTACAAGCCCTAAATTCTGAGTGCAAATAAGGTTTGGAAAGAATTTCTCGATTTGCTCCACTATGTTTTCTTCTAACTACACAACAACAAAATATGCATGAGCAATTGATATCATTGTTGAAAGAAAAACTTGTGTAGCTTATAATACAATAATACAATATTCATAATATGTATATCAAAACAATGCAAATAGTCAATACTACACTACGAGCAGATTTAAGCACCCAAACTTTGATATTCAAGTCATTAGATATCTTCTCAATCTTAGCCTTCCTTGTATAGTATCATGTAATATAATGAGAACAAATAATGAGTAGTAGATATCTATAAATCTAAATTACATTCTATAATAATTAAATGAAGTCTAACCTTAAATGAATTGTTCCATGTTACGATTAAGCTTTTCCCTCAAACTTGTAAATTTCTCATTTTGAATCAGTTTACAATTTAATAGATCATCTGCCTTCCCCTAATCAATATTGCGTATATTAGAAGAACCCAATGCTTTTAAAATAAATTGAACCCAATGCTCAGAAAGGGATAAAAATCAAACTTTGCCATAAGAACTTCACTCAACCTTGAGTATTGGAAATCCTAAAGACTCTTCCATGATTTCAACGACATGTTATACTCATTCAATTTGATAATACACCCTAAAATTATTGCACCAAATAATCCTATATTTAAAGATTCTTAACATACTTCCACATAAATTTTGCAGCTAAAATTCTGAATATTACCTAAAATAGATGCAAACAACACAAATATATGTTGGGTTTGAATTATTACAAATGGCATAGCAACTGGAATTTTTGTTCATAGTTTGACTCTTTTCATCAATAAAGCTACCTTTTCTTGCAAGTTACAACCCCTAATCAACATCATATAAAAATTCAAAATGTGAAATGAAAAGGAAAAAAATAGTTCTTCTATTTTACTTTAGCTACCAAACTAAATCATAGAGTAAACGAAATAAATTGATAGAAACAATATTCAGTTCTCAGAAATCACAAAGATTACCTATAACTCGAAGCTTTTGAACTTAAAAGTCATACCGAAAAACACCCAATTGACAGTGAAAGAATTGCCTCTCAAATCAAACCCCAAAAGTCCAATTTTCCAACCCTTTAGACTATACTGAAATGATCTTAAAATGATATGAGCAAAACTTTAAACAGAGATATCGTAAAGTGCAAAGAAGAAGAAGAAGAACTATAAATATGGAGGTGCAAAGAAAGTAGATTTAGAGGCGAAGGAAGTGAGAGAAAATCAGGTGGAGAAAAGTGAAAATCATGGGTTGTATTCACTTTTCTCTCTCATCGATAACAACTATCGATTGATTAAAATAACAATAATAGGCAATCAAACATCACTATTTCATGAAGAGAAGCGCAAAATAAAAAGCATGAAAGTAAATGTACAAAAACTTACTTTTCTTAATAGTGAGAATTAAAAAGATGTATTTAACCCGTTAAAATGACGTTGTTTTGTAAATGCATTAAGGGCAAGAGGAGCTTAAATCGGTAATCTGCAAAGTTGAAATCAATTCTAATTTCACTGTTCATTCGTTATCCAACTTTATATCTTATATAGATATGTTATTATATTTCAAATTAATAATAATTCTATCTTGCGGATTGACAAAACACAGGCTAAAAGAAAAATAAATCACTAAACTTTAGTCATTTTTTCATTTTGGTCAGTAAAGAAAAAATCATTTTAGATCAGTCACTAACCTTTGTAAAAAATTTATTCCGATGGTCACTCGTCAAAATTTTACACCAAGAAGCTGACATGGCACTCCACGATAGCGCTGGAGTCCAATCTCGTGCAATGTAGATGCCACGTCATTCGCGTTGATGAGTCAACATGCCACGTAAGCCTATAACACTTGAAGTCACTAAAATTTAGTGAGTTTTTCATTTTGATCAATAAAGAAAAACTCATTTTCAGATCAATCACTAAAATTCTAATTTTTTTCATTTATAAGTCACTCGTTGGATTTTGAGGTTGAAAAATTGATGTGACATGTCATGTCATCATCTGAGAATGAGAAAATTGTCACGTTGATACCATACGAATGCCATATAATCATAAAATCATGTAAGCAATATCATGTCATATATATAATTTAACTTATAAAATAAAAAATTAAATAATTAATTTAATATTTATGCAATATATTAAACAATTTTTTATAATCACTAAAACATAAATAAATTCATAATTTAACAGATACATCTTCATTAATACCTAGATCCTTAACTCAACATTCATCAATAACCAGAAATCAAAATTCTCACTTACTTTGAATAACAATGTTCTTCCATTTAGTGAAATGATCAATAGAAAATCCCAACCTGGATAATAATCCAACCCATGACTTGATAAAAAAGAAGTCAAACAAACCAACAACGGTATTTAACTATAGGATAATACTAACGGTGAGGTTGAGCTTGTGAGTAATATATTAATTAAACTTTGGAAAGATAAGATAAAGTGATGAGAGAAAAAAGAAAGAGAAGTAGAGGAATTTTTGTGATAATTTGGATTTGTGTATTTGTTCATAAATAACCAAAGGAAGTAAAGTGAGAATAAGAAGAAATAGGAATAGTATATTTGATTTTTTCGATTTTTTATATTTGTATTTTTTCGATTTTTTATATTTGTTTAGTGACTTTTGGCTATATTTTAGTGATTATAAAAAATTGTTTAATATATTGCATAAATATAAAATTAATCATTTAATTTTTATTTTATAAGTTGAACTATGCATGTTTACATGGTATTATAGTTTATGTGGCATTTGCATGACATCGACGTGACACTTACTCATTTTTAGGCGATTACATGATATGTCACCTTAGTTTTCTGAGTTTAAAATTCGATGAGTAACCTATAAATGAAAAAATTAGAACTTTAGTGATTGATCTGAAAATAATTTTTTTTTACTGATTAAAATGAAAACTCCACTAAAGTTTAGTGATTTAAAGTGTTATAGACTTACATGACATGCTAACTCATTAACACAAATGACATGGCATTTACTTAGTGTACAGTAGTCTGAGATCAGATTTCGACGCTGACGTAAAGTGTCATGTCAGTTTTTCGGTATAAAATTTCAGCGAGTGATTATCAGAAGAAGTTTTTTTATAAAAATTAATGACTGAATTAAAATAATTTTTTTTAATGATCAAAATAAAAAAAAAATTAAAATTTAGTGATTTATTTTCCTGTTTACCCCAAAACACATGCATAGTTAATAATAATTATTTTCAAATTAAGAGAGAATTAGTAATTTTAGAAAATAGAAATAAAATGAGTTTAGATAGATAATAAATAATATTATTATCTCTAATTGTGTTGAAGTTACCTATTAATGAAATATTATATAAATTTTTTCCTATATTACACAGGTTATGAGGGATTATAGTTTTAGAATATTTACCGAAACAAAGAATATTATGTAAAAATTTAATTTTTTTATCTTTACTTAATTCTTTTTTTTTTAGGTAAACGTCTAAAGATAAATATTTTAATTGAGGGTTATCAGATACCATCGTAAATAAATTTGTTAATTTTAGATAATAATTTATTTTTAAAGGTTAAAGTAAAATTAAAAAATATTAAAAAATTTAGGATATTTTAGGCCAATAGAGCCATAGATATATATAATTGAAAAACAGAGGCACAAATTGACAAAGTTAAAGGTTTTAGCTAAAATTGAAAATAACCACAAAGTTTGGGATATTAATTTTTGTGTAGTTCTAAAAAAAAAATATTTATATGTTATATGATCTAGAGATCTACACCGTTGATTGGAGTATGTATTAAATATTGAGCAATGTTGGCGTGCACAGCATATAAAATTAAAGCAATAAAAGAAAGGAGGCATCGTTAGAGAAACTAAGAGCCGTTCTACGCTCACTGCTGGTTAGGGTTTCTCTGCAAACAACTAAGGTGAGCTCTCTCGCTCGCTCCTTCGCCTTTCTGCTCATTTTTTCTTCATAAAAGCTGATTTTTTTTTTTATCTGATTTCTGTTCTAGTTGTTTGTATGTTTTTATGGCAATCTTTCTATATGCAGCTTTTATTTTTCTGAATTTGAAAAGGAAAAGAAGAATTATTTGAAGTTGTAAAAATGTCACGGAAAGGTTTGATGGAACAAGACTTGGGTAAATTGGATGTAACAAATTTACATCCACTTTCTCCTGAAGTTATATCTCGTCAGGCCACTATAAATATAGGTAATATATATATATATATATATTTTCAGAATTGTTGAAGTGAGTTTAATTAAATGATCAGTATTTTTATATATTTTTACTCAGGTACCATTGGTCATGTGGCACATGGAAAGTCTACTGTTGTAAAAGCCATATCAGGTGTTCAGGTAATTTGTTAATTTGTTATTTTGCTGATGTCTGTTGTCATCGAGTTTCAAGAGAGAAACTTAACATCAATTTCTATGCCATTTTGATCTATTTGAAAAAGGGCATTGTAATAATTATTGTTACTAATAATTATATTTTTAAATTGTGGTTTTGCAATTGTTTGCAGACTGTTCGTTTTAAAAATGAGTTGGAGCGTAACATTACAATTAAGCTTGGATATGCAAATGCAAAGATATACAAGTGTGAAGATGAACGATGTCCCCGACCTATGTGCTACAAGTGAGTTGGCATGTAGCTGGAGTACTACAGTATCAATGTACTTTTATCATTTCACACTTTAATGTGAGAAATGTCCTTGTTGTAGGGCATATGGAAGTGGTAAGGAAGATAGTCCAATGTGTGATGTACCTGGTTTTGAAAACTTTAGAATGAAATTGCTGAGACACGTGTCTTTTGTTGATTGCCCGGTATGTTAAAACTACACTTAGTTTTTGATTTATGCTGATTATATAAATACTGCTATACTTCTTTCTTGTTCCTTGCCTAGTTGTTGACTTAAAAGCCCCCTACCATAACTAAAAATCATTTGTTGTGCTGCCGTATCATTTACATTCTTTATTTTTCTGGTTTTAATGATTGGAAAGTTGGCCATTGTTACCGCTATTCTCTTGCGTGGTTAGGTTTGCTTACCCATTTATTTACCTGTTAACCAATTTGCTATAGGGTCATGATATTCTCATGGCTACAATGCTTAATGGAGCAGCGATTATGGATGGAGCATTACTTCTCATTGCAGCAAATGAAAGCTGCCCCCAACCACAGACTTCTGAGCATCTTGCTGCTGTTGAAATTATGCGTCTTCAGCATATAATAATCCTTCAAAATAAAGTTGATCTAATTCAAGAAAATGTAGCCATCAATCAACACGAGGCTATTCAGAAATTTATTCAGGTTTGTCTTTCTTGTGCTCCCTCCCTCATTGTTTTTCCTGCACAATTGTCTTATTATTGATAACCATTTAAGCACTACATGAAAGTCATGCTCTTCTTTCCCCCCTCTTCTTCCGTTGCTGTTGTCAAATTTCAACTTGGCATAAATTAGTAATCATAATCCAAATAGAATCAAACTATATGAGTTTTAAGTGCAATCCTACATATAGTAAAACCTATATAAATTGATAATCTCTATTATTTAATAATTTTCAACTATCCCGACTTGGATTAATAGGCTAAGTTAATATTCGATTAATTAATACATTTTTTAATTAATAAAATTAATGAGTCCTAATGATATTAACTTATAGAGGTTTTAACCTTTATTATATAATAATTTTCTACTGTTCCGACTTAGATTAATAAGCTAAATTAATATTCGATTAATTAATATCTCTTTTAATTAATAGAATTTATGAGTTCTAATGATATTAATTTATAGAGGTTTTACTGTACATATCAAGTATTTATTTGGTGGTAATAAAATACAAGATGTCTCAAGTCCTGGAAATTAGATATCTATTACTTAGCATAGGAAATTAGAATCCAATTCAATATTTTGTTTTATGTGCATATAAATGACATTTCCCTTCTCTCCAATTTTGCTTAATGCTGCCATTGAATTGCTCAGATAATTCATTTTGTGGAAATATAAAAGCTTGCTGCTAATCAGTTTCTTGCATCCACAATTAGCAAAAAGGATTGTAAAAGGGGAATTAAATGAGGATAAAATAGAGAATCTAGATAAGATATACCTTCCTTAAATAATGCTCAAATAATATGGTCATCTCAAAAACTGAAACAAAGTGAAATCTTTTCCCATCATTTCATAAAGTATATGATATGATATGGAGATATGGTTTTTCCATTAATGTGATACGGCATTATCAGATAGCATTGAGTGCATGATCAAACCCTACTAATTATATTAATTTCCTATTTAGGGGACTGTTGCTGACGGTGCTCCAGTGGTTCCAATTTCTGCACAGCTGAAATACAATATTGATGTTGTGTGCGAATACATCGTGAAAAAGATCCCCATCCCAGAGAGGAACTTTATCTCACCACCTAATATGATTGTAATTCGGTCTTTTGATGTCAATAAGCCTGGGTTTGAGGTTGATGAGATTAAAGGTGGTGTGGCAGGTGGAAGCATCCTTAGGGTATGTTTATTAAATGTGCTGTCTCTTGTTCCTTTTTTTTAATCTTTATTTTCATAATTTCTTTTTATATTGCACACATTTTGCATATAGGTCATTTCCACATGGGAGTGTCCTCGTGCATTTTTCATATGCTTTCCTATTTGAGTTGGTTTCCTCATTGTGAGATTTATGGAAGCCTAACAAATACTCTTTCTCCCCAAATACATACATGTATATACACATGTATGTATGTACTAGTTTAGTCAATTTGATTTAATTTATTTTTATGGGGGTATTGAAGTTTGTGCGGCTGTATTTCAATATACACATGTATATATGTATGTATGTACTAGTTTAGTCAATTTGATTTAATTTATTTTTATTGGGGTATTGAAGTTTGTGTGGCTGTATTTCAAGATGAGTTATATTTTTTACTTTATTTTGTGGCACTTTTTATTTGGCTCCAAGTGGTGATGGGGTTATGAGCAGTTGTCTTTTATCCAGAATTGAGGCAGAGAGAGAGAGAGGCTGTATTTCAAGATGAGTTATAGAGAGAGAGAGAGAGAGGAGAGAGAGAGAGAGGCTGTATTTCAAGATGAGTTATAGAGAGAGAGAGAGAGAGAGAGAGAGAGAGAGAGGCTGTATTTCAAGATGAGTTATATTTTTTACTTTATTTTTTGGCACAGAGAGAGAGAGAGAGAGAGAGAGAGAGTTTTATCCAGAATTGAGGCCGAGAGAGAGAGAGAGAGAGAGAGAGAGAGAGAGAGAGAGAGGCTTGTGGATTTTTTGATATATGATTGTTACAGAAGTTGGGAAAGAGAGAGAGTTGTTACAGAAGTTGAGAGAGAGAGAGAGAGAGAGAGAGAGAGAGAGAGAGAGAGAGAGTGTCCCTTTTATCCAGAATTGAGGCTTTAAGATTGAGAGACTTTTTTGATATATGATTGTTATAGAAGTTGGGAAAGAAGATAAATTTGTTGGGTGTTAATGAAGAGGGGTTCTTTTTATATATATATATATAGGAATTGTAATCTCCCTAGGTGATGGATGTTCAGACTGGATTGTTTGATCACCTACCTTCCATTCTGGAGTTTTATTCCTAGAAGTGACAGGATTCACAGATTTCTTTGAATGATCAGTTTTTTTGGAATGCTTTGATTTGAAAAAGGGATATGCAATTTGATGCTTTTTAGCATAAATTTCAAACCAATCAAAAAATTTCATTTGGATATGATAATATTCTTCTTGGATTTCATTTCTGATCTCCAAGTAGTTTTGGAAAAATCAAATTTTCTTGGCTTCATTCTTTTTTGAATAAAAATCTTTTTGCAGAAGATTTTTGTCAATTTGAAATTTCTTTTCTATCACATGATCTCATGTTCAATATTTTGGGTGATGGCTGAAGGTGTTGGTGAAAAAGGTGGGGATTCAAATTCTTCTTCTTGGTTTTGTGGTTGACTATTGGCATGCACCGGTCTAGGTATATTGGTTTGATAGTCAACATTTTGGAGAGTAGAGGTAGATATTTCTGTGGCTATATATATATATGTGTGTGTGTGTGTGTGTGTGTGTGTGTGGGTGTCATCATTCTAACCAGGTTTGAACCATTTGGTATATTCTACTCTTGTAACTAACTGAGCCTGAGATGTAGATGGAATGAAGTGCTTGGAAGGGCTCTAGCTGTTGGGCTATGATTAAGAAGGTGCAAAATGCATCCCATTTGCTATTTTGTGGACTTCTTTTAGAGGGGTAAATTTGAGAGATTTCGAGATTGAGGAAGTACTCAGTTTGGTTAGTTTAATAATTCGATTCGATTCGGTTTGAGTTTTAGTATAATTTGATCTATTTGATTTGATTTTAGTTTATATTTAAAATAATTTAAAATAACCGAACCTAATGAATTATATATGTTATACATACATTATATTTATATATAATTTAAAAAAAAACTAATTAACTGGTATACAGAACCAAAATACGACAGTTCAGTTAATCTTGTAAATATTTTGGTTTGGTTTGGTTCTGTTTATCTTATAATTCAGTTTGGTTTTATAAAATTTTGGTTTTCTTCTACAATTCAGTTTCATTTGACTAATCTCTAAGATTTGGTTGTGGTGAGCTGACCTTATTTTTCCAAGTTGATTTTCCTTTTCCGAGATTTATTTAAATACTATCACTGACCTGTTTTTCTTTTTCTCATGGATCATGGAATGAATTGATTATTTCCTATAATTTTTCTGACATGAGTTGACTTTTCTACATGTAGATTTTCCACTATCAAATTGTCATGAGTTGACTTTTCTTTTTCAGATTTAATTCAATTTACTAATTTCTCCTTTTCCTTTTCTATCTTTTCTTACCTTTTTTCTTCTTTCTCCTTTCTATATGCTCCTAAATCCTCTTTTCTAGATTTTTAGTTTGTTCATTTCTTTTATTTTCTTTTTTACTTTCCTAGGATGCTTGTGTTGTTTTGCTTAGTTTTTGTTGAAGAAATTGCTGCCTATCATTCTAGCTTGCAAGAATTGATGTATGATTAGGGTTAAAAAATGTTTTACATCTTTACTCTATTTGTATTTAGATTTTGAAATGACTTATGCAACATCTCTGAATATTTTATATTTTAATATATTCTGGGTTGGACACAATTTTTTTTTTTTACTTGACCCTGGGCCTTAAAAAAAGCCCAAGTAATTAAGGGTCAGGTTTTGGATTTGTACATAAGTTAATTTTTTTTTTTTTTTGCATCTGTAGCAAAATTTACAACATTAGAGTCGTTCTTAAGATTTAAGCCTTCAGAATAAATGTTACCATTAAGATAATTAAGCCATTTGTTAAATTTTGCCGCATAATGTATTTATATGGGAAATTATGTAAAAATTTTAAAATTTGCCCTAAAATCATTTTTTCTTCTTCACATTAAAAATACGATCCTCTGCCTTTCGGACACACATTTTATATTGAAAAATGCTAACTAACACAGGTCTTTTGGAGCTAAAATTGATGAAAAACTAAAGACTACACGTTACTCAAATTTATAACTGAGACTTTTTTGTTTTATCAACTTAAAGTACCTTTTTAAATCAAGCTTCCAAGTATGCTCTCTTAGTCTCCATTTGTTTATAAAATAACTTGTCTTTGGAAAATATTTTGAGAAAATAATTATTTGGTTGTAATACTGAAAATAAGTTGGAAAATTTTTCTGGATTTTTGAATATATTTGAAAGTATTAAAAATTTCAATTTATAAGTCTGTAAGTATTAAAAATTTCTATTTATAAGTCTGTTAGTAAAGCCTTATAAAAATTTCATGATTTTTATTTATTGTTGAATATGTGAAAAATCACAAGATTCTATTTATTTATTGGTGAACTAATGGCTATGTGATTATGTAATTTTATAGAAGTTGAAAAACCATTTTGGCTTTTGGAATTGGATGGTTTAAGTAGTTCCCCTTACAGACCACAAGTTCCAATTGCTTTACCCTATGTTCGGAAAGGAGGAAAAAAAGGGGAGGAAGAAAATAAGAAAGTAAAGGAATTTTCCTTTTCTTGTTTGGACAGGGGAAAAATAAAAGGGGAAAGAACATAAGAGAGAAAAATGACATAAGGGTCTCAATTTATTCTCTCTAAATTTGAGAGGGCGAGTGGAAAATTTGTGAAATTACAATTATAACCCTATAAATATTTATTTTATTTATAAATGCTGGGGGTAAATAAAGACTACACTGTTTCTAAAATAAATTTTCAGCTCATTTTTCCTCTCTAATATCTAAACAAGGGAATGAAAGTGATTCTCACTCTTCTTAATATCTGCCCTCCTTATTTTCCATTATATATATATTTTTTCCTCTCTTAATAGCTTTTCTTTCCTTTTAATAGCTTTTCTTTGCTCTCTTAATAGCTTCCCAAATGTAGGGTTAGAGTCCTAGACTTGTACTTGATAATCTTCGATAACAAAGAAAAAAATAGCTGATTATTTAATACATGATCAAGCTTTCAATTAGATACTTGAATCTAACCTTGACATGTCGTGTATTTGCGTCGTGAATTCTTTTGGGGATGGTTCTGTCTGATGCACTTAACATAATTTGTCCCCTGCAGGGTGTTTTGAAGGTCAATCAATTTATTGAAGTTCGGCCTGGGATTGTGGTTAAAGATGAGACTGGGAATATCAAGTGCACGCCGATATATACTAGAATAGTTTCGCTATATGCTGAGCAGAATGAACTACAATTTGCAGTTCCAGGAGGTCTTATTGGTGTGGGCACAACCATGGACCCCACTTTGACACGAGCTGACCGGTTGGTGGGTCAGGTTCTTGGAGATGTTGGATCACTCCCTGAAGTCTTTGTTGAGCTTGAGGTAAGGAGTTGAGCTTGCAATTACGTTTTTCTAGCTTCTTGAATTAAATTTGGTATTTATGCTTCTGTGCTGCTTTAAATTTATTAACTGAGCAATGAATATTGTTCCATGCAAGAGTCCAAGGCATGGTGGAGAAAGTTTGAGACCTTCTCATGCTCCAATAATGCTCTCTTATTATGTAGGTAAATTTCTTTCTTCTTCGAAGACTTATTGGTGTTAGGACAAAGGGGTCAGAGAAGCAAGGTAAAGTCTCAAAGCTGGCTAAGGGAGAGATTCTTATGCTGAACATAGGGTCTATGTCAACTGGGGCTCGAGTTATTGCTGTAAAGAATGATCTGGCTAAGCTGCAGTTGACATCTCCTGTGTGCACTAGCAAGGGAGAAAAGATTGCTCTCAGTCGGCGAGTTGAGAAACATTGGCGTCTTATTGGGTGGGGTATGATTCAAGCTGGAACAACTCTTGAAGTTCCACCGTGCCCCCTTTGAGTGATAGGAAACAGGTGGAAAAAAGTCGGTACAAGAGAATGTGGCAGTGAAAGACTTTCTTGGAGCAACTTTGTTAATTGGATAGCATTTTTTCCAGATTAGTATTATTGTTAGTTCTGTTTCATTTTTCATTTACGTCCAAGTTTTGAACAAGAATCATTTCAGCTGATGATATGTAGCGGGTTGTTAGTGAAAAAAAAAAAAAAAGATATAGATGGCATTGTCATCAAAGCTTTTTGCATTTTTTATTTTTGGCCATCAGGGATTGTCCGTGGAATTTTTACCGAGCACTTTCACCGGTCATGGGTATTGTTTTTACGAGTTCATGTAAATTCAACACGGTTAATGATTTGTGGGGTTGGGGTGGAGTTTGGTTTATCTTGATAGCTATATTGTGATGCAAAAATAATTAATCTTTTTGTGTTGTGAGTTGACTCGTTCATTGAAGAAAATCTGAAGAAATTATAAGTTGGACAAGTCTGAAGAAAACATCAAGTGGTCAAATTCTTTTAGATTTTTAGATAAAAACGATTTGTTCATAAACGAGTCTAGTGAGGTCATATTTTTTGATAAATGAGAGGTCTATGGAGGATGTATAAACTGAATGAATTGTATTCTTTATTTCTTAGAGTTGTTACAGTAAACAGAAGCTAAGCTACTATATATACAGGGAAGAAGATGAGCACGTGATGAATGTGTGCTGTAGCTAAGAGGATTGCCAGCTTGGTTAGTTGCCATCATGGTTAACAAAAACGCCAAGTGGCATAATTAACTCCAAATCTGTTATAACAACAAGAAAACGTAACAAAGTCCTTGACACTGATCAAATAATAAATGTACAGTTTAATAACCTCAAGTTGGAGTCTGTGAGAGTTCAACGGGACCCAACTTGGAGACTAGGTAATTGTGTGCTGAAGTAGATAATGGCTTTGTAAACTAGTCAGCAAGCTGATTTTGAGATATCTGGTGGTGATGAACTGTTGTAATTATTGTTTGGCAATGTGACAATCTGTATCTAAATGTTTAGTCCATTCGTTAACCGGATTAGCTGTTATGTGTAACGCAACTTGGTTATCACAATGAAGATCTCAAAGAATGTAAGATATCCATAACAATTCACAAAATGTAGAAGACATATTTCTATATTCCACTTCTGCAGATGATTTGGAAACCGTGGATTGCTTCTTTGTCTTTCATGAGATGAGGGAAGGACCAAAGAAAATGCAAACCCAGTGAGCGACCTACGAGTGAAAGAACAAGTGCCTCAGTCTGCATCGCAATATGCTTGAAGGTTGAGATATATCTTTGAAGGATAAAACAAGCCTTTTGTAGGAGTAATTTTAAGATACCTTAATACATGCAATGTAGCCTCCATATGTGGTTTCCTAGGCAGATTCATGAACTGACTAAGATGTTGGACAACGTGACTGATGTCAGGCCTTGTGAAATTTAAATATAACAACTTGCCAATTAGTCTACGAAATTGATCTGCCTCAGTGAGTGGTTCACCTTCATCAAGAGTCAAATGCAATCCTTTAGACAAAGGAAACTCTGTCATTTTAGCTTCAAGCATCCCTGTTTCTTTAAGGATGTTTAAAATAAATTTCCTTTGACTAATAATTGTGCCTTCACTAAATCTTGCTACTTCTATTCCCAAGTATTTAAGTTGTCCAATGTATTTAATGGTGAATTTGGAATGGAGAGCAAGTTTCACAGCTTCTATCTCAAAATCATGTGTGCCTATGATGATATCATCAACATAAACTAAGAAAGCCAAAAATACATCATTAGTTGCTTTAACAAATAAGCAATGCTCATGGGAAGTTTGTTCAAAGTCCAAATAAATGAGAAAAGCAGTAAGCTCAACATTTCATTGCCTTGAGACCTATTTAAGGCCATATAGAGACCTTTTTAATTTGCAAACTTGCCTCGGCTTTGTTACTGTGTATCCTTGTGGAGGTGTCATATATACCTCTTCATTTATAAAACCATGCAAAAACGCATTGTTAACATCCAATTGGTATAAAAGCCACTGCCTGGCTATATCTAAGGCTATAAAGGAGCTGTTTGGTTGGTCAACTGAACATCCCTAATTGCCGATTGTCAATATGCGCGTCGCTAATTGGGAAAATTTGTAATGTTTGGTTAGCCAACTAAAAACTCCGATTATGGTAAAATTTCTCTTTAATCGGCAAATTTCATAAGCATCTATAAGCTGCTTTTAGCGATTGGCGATTTGGCAATCGCACTTTTATACCAATCGCACATTTAGCCATCGCTCTACCAAACACCCCCAAAGATTCTAACTGTCACCAATTTTGCAATAGGAGAAAACCTGTGTAATCTATCCTTTCTATTTGACTATATCCTTTAGCAACCAAGCAACCAAGCGAATCTTGAATCTGTCAACTTCACCTATTATATTTGACTTTGAACACCCATTTGGATCCAATTGCCTTCTTCCCTTTAGGAAGATCAATAAGCTTTCAGGTTTGATTTTGTTCCAATGTTGCCAACTTTTGGTTCATGGCATTCACCCATTTAGGATCAAGAAAAGCTTGTCTATAGGTAGTGGGTTATAGGATAGGAGCAACAACAGAAATAAAGGGATAATGGGAAGGTGAGAAAGAGGATACCTGACTTGTAACTATTGAAGTAGATGCAGTGTTTGGAGCAGAAACTACAGTATATACAAAGTCCTAGAGCCAGGTGGGTTTATGGATAGTTGTAGTACTCCTTGAGGGAACTATTTGTGGTGAAGTGTCAATTGTGACATTTTTATTTTCTAGATAATGAGATGAAGAGCATGAATGTGAATTTAAATATGGTGATGAGGCTACTGGAACTGATGAAGGAGGAACTGATGGTATTTGAATTGATGGACTAAAGGTGTTTGAGTAGAAGGTGCTACAGCTGTTGTATCTGAAAGTGTCTTTGATTGGATATCAAAATTGGGTAAAATGGGTTGTGACTTTGTTTCTCTTTGTGAAGTTAAAGAAGTTGTTTGAAAAGGAAACACATTTAAAAAAAATGTAACATCTCTACTAATGAATATTTGTTTGGTTTCTAAGTTTAACAATTTGTAACCCTTTTGATTGGAGGATACCCAAGAAACACAACATTAATGGATCTTGCATCAAATTTGTCTATTCAAGGTATGTTGTTTGTGGCAAAACACAAACAACCAAAGACCCTAAGGTATTCATACTGTGATTTGTGTTTGAAAAGTAGCTCATAAGGAGTTCTCCATTGTAATTGTCTAGGGGTAATCTATTAGTGAAATAAGTGGCAGCAAGTATGCATTCAGACTAATAAATCTTTGGCAAGTTGGCTTGAATTCTTAAAGCTCTTGCCATTTCTAGTGTATGTTTGTGCTTCCTCTCAACAATCTCATTCTGTTGAGGGATATAGGGACAGGTTGTTTGATGAGAGACTCCTTTGAAGCCAGGAATTCTGCCATTTTCTGGTCAACAAGGTTGTTTGATGAGAGACTCCTTTGAAGCAAGGAATTCTGCCATTTTCTGGTCAACAAATTCATTTCCATTGTCTGTTCTTATGACTTGTACTTTGAATGAAAACTGATTTTCTAATGGGTTAATTACCAAAAAAATTACAAATTTTTATGAGAATTATAAATTTTGTAAAATATTTCAATTTTGGTAAATTTTGTGCGAATTTGAAATCTGGTCACTACCGAAATTGATATGGTATATTTTGTTAATATTTTTGCCACTTTAACTATGACGTGATAATTTTTATTAATATTTTTATCACGTCAGTATATGATGTGGCAAAAAAAAAATTGAATTTTTTAATTTTTTAATATTAATATTATTGTTATTATTAATTATTAATTATTATATATTTTTTTGAAGAGAATAAATAAATATTATTAATTAAAATTAATTAACATCATAATGAAGACGCTCCTATATCTATAACGGAGGCATCTCCCAAAAATAAAAACTAGTATATAAAATGAAAAAGCGAGCTAGAACATGTGCCATCATATTCATTTGTCTTTTAACAAAGTACACCGATATACTGTGCATCTGACTTAACAAAAATCGACGCTTATTAACCAAAGCTCCAAACTCTGGCAAATCCCTTGTATTGCCTGAATAGCTTTAACTACCAACTCAGCATCTGTTTCAATCAACATCTGTGCCTATTGAACCCAACGCAGCAATGACAATGCCTCACAGACAACTATTGCCTCAGCTTCCTTAGGTAGGCAAAGACAATTCATGGTCATCGATAAACCACTAACAAAATTCCTTGTGTGATCTCTCAAAACAGCCCCTATTCCAAGCTTAAATTCAGTACCGAACAAGGTTGCATCCACGTTGTTCTTCAAACTACCTATAGACAGTGGCCTCCACTTCAACACATTTGGGACACCATGGATAGAACTATCTGAAACTCCAACTGTATGAATTAAACTACCAGCAGAAACTAGACCAACAACCTGTTGGGTATATTTAATATAACCCTAAATATGTTAATGGATCTTTGTATCTCTAGTGTATTTCTATATATAATTGTATAAATATGTTAATATTCCAAATTAGATATTTTAGATGTAATATTTTAAGCAACCGCATATCCAAATAATTTAAAAGCATTAAATTATTTTGATTAAAAATCCAAATCAAAACCTTTGTTGCTGCACCATCGAAAACCACTTGTGAATTACTTGAACCTGTGTTGTTCTTGGTGGCTTTTTGTTCCATTTATTTGTTGATAAAGCCTTGATTCAATTCAAATTTTGATATTGCAATTGAATGCAAATCCAACAATTTTATAGTGGAGCATTAATTGTGAGTTAAATATGATTTGGAATCATCCATACTATCGAACCGAGAGTGTTCTGCGATTTTGGGAGAGACAAAAGTATTAAACTCTGTAACTAATCAATTAACTTGATTGTTTAATACAGGTACATTGTGACTCGAAAACTGGGTGATAATTACCTATCCAAAACCGGTGAAAAAGGTGCAGCAGATTAAGAAATGGGAGTCTTAATCGAAGAAGGAATATTTGCTGGAAAATCATACATCGATTGTAAGTTCCAGCTCCGGTCAAGCATCAACAAAGCTCGCGGTGGACTAATGAGCAAGATTTCTAGGAAGCATTCGAGTTGCGCAAGGATTGCTTGCTGTAAAGAATCTTTCGCTGCCACCGCTGGAGCTGTTTTGTTCGCAAAATCAGAAGCTTGAAGTGGTCGATCCAGAATTTCAAACATCTTCGGTGCTGGCTGCTCGGTGACTGGAGACAGGTTGTGGAATCATTGGACTGTTTCTCCTTCACGCCATTCTTGGTGGTTTTGTTCCATTGATTATAGCAGGTGAAAACAGTCTGCCTATGGATAATAAATAACAAATTGAAAAGTGGAGCACCGATTCTTGAAATAGTAGTGGACGTGGAATTTAACCACAATTAAGGTGCACTTGTTTTAATCTCTGTTATTTAATTGTCTAATTCTAGAATGGATTTCCATTGAAATGGTCAAATTTTATATTTTTAATGAGTCTGAATTTAATTTATAAAAATAAAGATTCAATTTGATTTAAAATATTAAAATATTTTTTACATTGTTTTGAGTATTTTTATTGTCATTATGAAAAACATTAACAAGTTTCAATGGCAAATGATGACTTATGCAAATACTATTTATTAAATCGTCTTTCTAAAATCTATAGCAAGTTTAATATTAGTAAAAAAATTTGAAAAAATTTAGATGCTTAATTTAGAAAAGAGAAATTATCTAAAACTAATTTTGTTGATAAATTCGTGGATTTCAACTTCAATAAAAATATGAAAATCACTTCTCAAATAATTGATTTAGAAAATTTGAGATCTAAATTGACAAATGAGAATCATTGTGTGTTATCTCTTTCTTGTTGCCGCGATTATTTATAAATTACTATCTGCATGATACACTTTTAAAATTGAAATGTATAGACAAAAAGTGTAAGTGAGACTGAATGATCTCAAACGATTCATTAGAATTAAAGATGAGAATCGAGTTAGGAATAACTTGGAAATGGTTAGACAACAATAGTTAGCTGCTAATGCGGCAACAGATTCCAAGAAATTTTCTTAGAAATCCAAGTCACCTAAAAGTGAATATCAGAAATTGGCAACCAAAAGACTATTTTTTAAGAATAAAAGGGGTAAGTGCCACAACTGTGGAAAATGTAGTCACTTTATAACAGATTGTAGGTTTCCTTCAAAGGCTAAATCTGACACACTACAAGAGGAAGCAAATATGCTAGTGCAAAAGATTGAGCCTCAAAATTTTATTGCTATGGTGAGAAATAATGGAAAGGCCAGTACTTCTTTTAAATGGTGCTTAGATACAAGAGCCATATGCCATGTATGCAATTGTAAATTGCAACTTGATGATGTTACCGAAGTAAATGACACTGTTGCTGTGACTAATGGAGAAATAGAGATAGTGACTCACACCGGTACAATGAACATAGTGCTTTCTTCAGGTAAAATTCTAACTCCAAAAGATGTTAAAATAGTTCTTGCTATTTTAAAGAATTTAATTTTTGTTAGTCTTTTAGATCTTTGGCATGAGTGTTTCAATCAATAATAGTAGAGTAACTTTATCTGTTAACTCTTATTATTTTGGTTATGCTTATTAGACTGGTGGTATGTATAGATTGAGTTTAGCATATTAAATAGTTGTTAGTTTAAATTTGCTTGATCCTAAAATTTTGCATATTCGGTTAGGACATGTGAACTATAAGAAAATAACTAAACTAGCTAAAACTCATAACATACCATTAGATATTTCGATAAGATTTAACAGATATGAAGTGTGTATTCAAAAAAAGATTATCAGAAAACCATTTCATTCGGTTTATAGGAGTACCCAATTTCTTGACTTAATACATTTTGACTTATGTGACTTTAAAAGTTTTGCAACAAGAGGTGGTCGGAAGTATTTGGTCATTTTATAGATGATTTTTCAAGATATTGTCATATTTATTTGTTAAAATTAAAAGATGAAGTATTTGATAAATTTAAAATTTTCAAGTATCATGTTGAAAATCAATTAAACTTGAAAATTAAGAGACTTAGGAGTGACAGAGGAGAAAAATATAAATTGACAAAGTTCAAAGAATTTTGTAACTCTCAGGGCATAATGCTTGAAACAACTGCTCATTGCTCAACTCAATCTAATGGCACAGCTGAACGTAAAAATATGACGTTAACAAAAATGTTACACTCTATATTAGTGACAGCTAGCATGCCTTCTTATTATTGGGGAGAAGCAATTTTGACTGCATGTTACATCTTAAATAGAGTGTCATATTCTAAGACAAACTCCATACCTTATGAATTATGGCATAAATATCCTTGTAGATATGACACTCTTAAGACTTGGGGCTATATTGCTTATGTAAGGATACCGAATCCTAGGAGACTGAAGGTTGGCCTAGGACCAACACTTGTGTTTACCTAGGTAGTGCAGAGGATAGTGCAATTGATCGATTTATGAATCTATCTACCAATGTGGTTATAGAATATAGGGATGCAGTGTTCTTTGAGGATAAATTTCTAAGAGATCATATATTAATATTATCAGGCACAGTAGAAATTATTTCATAACCTCCTATAGAAATTGCATCTATTTTCTTTGACACTCCTCACAATAATGAATCCATAACTCTAAGAATATCTACAAGAGAAAGAGTTCCTAAGACATTTGGTGAAGATTTTGTCACTTACCATTTAGAGAGTGATCCATCTACTTATAAACAAGAAATGAGATTTAGAGACTCCTTGTTATGGGCAGAAGCCATTGATGATGAAATGAGCTCTTTATTATAAAATCAAACTTGGCAACTAGTCAATTTTCTAAGAGATATACTCAAGTCCATGGGATATATTATTTTGATGTATACTCCCCAGTTTGTCACTTGACTACGATATATTATTTTGATGTATACTCCCCAGTTTGTCACTTGACTACTATAAGAATTCTTCTTGCTTTGACATCTATTGAGCTTTATGTTGTGCATCAAATGAATTTTAAGACAGCTTTCCTTAATGGAGATCTAATAAAGGAAATCTACATGAACCAACCTGAAGGATTTGTCATGAAATGTTTTGAGAATAGAGTTTGTAAATTAAACAAATCTTTGTATGGTTTAAAACAAGCACCTAAATTGTGGCATAAAAAATTCGACATGGTAGTAACAAGCTTAGGATTTAAATCCAGTTATTCTGATAAATGCCTTTACTTTCATTTGTATCGAATAAGGTTGCGATTATTTACTTGTATGTGGTTGACATGTTGATTCTTGATACAGATCTTTTTGCAATAAATGAAGTGAAGACCAAATTGACTAAAGCTTTTAATATGTCAGATCTTGGTGCAATAGACACCATTCTTGGTATGAAAGTAAGTTTGACAGGGCAAGATATCACCCTTAGCCAAGCTCATTACATTGATAAACTACTTTCTACATGGGAATATAATGAGTGAAAAGTGGCTGAGACACCATATGATCTTACTACACTACTAAGCCCTAATGAGGGAGATGGCGTGGATTAGTTGGATTATTTCAAACTGATTGGTAGTCTCATGTATGCAATGACTTGTACTAGGCCAAACATAACCTTTATAGTTGGCATGCTGAATCGTTTCACTTAGTAATCCTTGTCAGGAGTATTGTGATGCCCTCACGAGGCTGATGAGATATATTAACGGTACTCTATACTATACTTTATGTTATAATGGTCATTCTCCTATCTTGAAAGGTTTTTCTAATGCATAATGGTGCTCAAAATTGGGAGATAGTAAATCTACTAGTGGTTATATTTTTACATTAAGTGGAACAGCTATTGCATGAAAATCCAAGAGATAGACTTGTATTACTTTATCATATATAAAATCAAAACTTTCTACTCTAGCTTTAGTAGGAGGAGAAGTAGAGTGGGTAAGAGATATGATTCTAGATATTCCATTAACTTGTCTAAAGATTAATTCTTTAAGTTTTTTCTGTGATAATCAAGCTATAGTTTCAGTAGTGAAAAACTCACTCTTTAATGGTAAGAGGAGACATATTAGGCTGAAATATGTAATGTTGAATTATCTTATAGAACATGGTATCATCACTTTGGTCAATGTGTGATTGAAAGATAATATGACAAAAGCTCTCAAAAAGGGATTGAACAAAGATCAAATATTCAAAATTATGGGAAAAATGGGGTTAAAGACCATATAGACAGATCTTAACCTATATCTGTGTTATTTTGAATTTTTGAATTTTCCTTTGTTGATTAAGATTAGTACTTGATAATATTTTGATGTTTACAGTTAATATATGATTCCACATTTGATGATATATCCTTTTGGGTGAATTGTCTCATTCCACATATGATGAGATAATTTATCTCCATTTGGATGTTCTATTTAGAGCAGTTGTATCATTCCATATTTGATGATGCAACTTATCTAAATTTAAATTTGACAATTGTAACATTCCACATAAAACATGAAATGATTCTTGTGAAAAGAAACTATTTATTTCTTGTTCTTATAAAGAAACTTGACATTGATATTTATTGGTATTGACATTGATGCATATTATTATTGACATTGATGTTTGTTGACATTGATGCTTAATTGACATTGATATATTGTTAGAATAATGGCTGTAAGTGTTAGAATCATTGCTGTATATGGTAGAATCATAGTCTCTAATTATGTTGATTATGTTTCTATAACAGTAGCATGTAATTAGGGATTGTGTTTGTTTCCTTAATTAGCTTAGTTTATGTGTATATAACCCTAATCATATTGAGGGAATAATCAAGCAATTCAGCTTCAATATTTCTCTTCTTTCTCATTTCTATTCTCTATTTGATCATGGTATCAGAGCTTACAAAGGTTTGAATTTTTTTTCTCCAAAACACTTTATGTTCTTCTCTGCTCTTCCAAATTTTTATGTTCACCTAAAAACCCAAAACAGTAACCCAACTCTCCACACACAGCAACCCAAAATTGATCTGATTTCATCTTTCCTAAAAACCAATCTCTCCACAAACAGTAACAAAAAAAAAAAAAAAAAAAAAATCATAAAGCTTAGAAATAATGACCCATTTTCTGTTTCCTTAAAATCCAGCATACAAAGTAAGTTTTTTTTCCTCACCGCCACTCCTGTTAGCCTCGCCATCCTCAGGCGACCCAGCACTAGAAAATCGTAGCCAGAAAACTCATCATTGTCCTCATTTTCCAGCAGACTCTCTTTTCGAAACCTACACCGACAGGCTCATCTCTAGTTGACGATTCAACCTAGTACCTGAATCTCCTTAGTACCTTCCTTATTCTTCTTGCATGGTCAGAACAACCCACTTCTTTCAATGGCTGTTGATGGGAATTCTTCAAATTTAGGTTCTAAACCTATTTTTTGTTCTGTTTTAAATTCCCCAAATATTACTACTATGAAATTACAAGGTAGTGGAAATTATATGTCATGGTCTTCATCAGTAGAACTATGATTTATGGGGGCAAGGATATGATAATCACCTAGTTAAAAATGCTAGTGATATAGATGAAAAAGACAAAACTATATGGACTAAAATTGATGCATAATTATGTAGTTTATTATGGCATTCTCTTGACCCGAAATTACTTACTTTATTCCAATCTTATAAAACCTTTTGCAAAGTTTGGAATAAAGCTCGCACATTGTATACTAATGATATACAACACATATATAAAGTTGTGTTGAATCTTGTTCACCTCCAGTAGAACCACCAAGACATGACTAGTTACCTAGAGCAGATAGAAACCTTAAAGGACGAGTTCTACTATGTTATGCCCATATCTGATAATGTTGCTGAATAAGAAAAATAGAGGAATAGATTCTTTATGGTCTTGGCTTTAAATCGGTTACGATAAGATCTTAGATATGTACAAGATCAAATTTTAACCAGTCCAAACATTCCTACCTTGGAAGATGATTCTGCACGCTTATTACGTATATCCATTTTTGACACTAATGAAATTGAGTCATATATGTTAGCTGTGCAAAATCAATAGGGTAATAGTGGTAACAAAAAAAATGGAAAGGCAAGAATTCAAAGTCACATTGTACTAATTGTGATAAGGGTGGTCATATCCGAGATACTTGTTGGTCGCTATATGGTCGACCACCACAAAATCCATCCTTCAGTACGCACCAGAATACTCCAAACCGGAATGTTGCTCATATAGTTCAGACTGGTGGCGATGGACTCCTTCCTTTACCTGGTAAACCACCTAACTCCATTACATTGACTGGGTCTGATTATAGTAAATATTTGCAATTTCAAGCTGCCAAACAGTAGGCTTAACAATAGTCATTCCATTCTGGCACATCCACTGCCTATTTAACCAAAGCAACACATGCTAATTCTTGGGTACTTGATTCTAGTGCTTCTGATCATATCTTTGGTAATGAAACACTTTTCTCTCATATTTTCTCTCCTCCACATCTTTCCATGATCACCTTAGCTAATGGTTCTCAAACTGTGATTAAAGGAATTGGAGAAGCTCAACCTTTACCTTCAGCTCATTTAACTTCAGTCTTATTTAACCTAGAATGTCTCTATAACTTGATTTCCATTAGTAAATTGACCAAACATCTAAATTGTATTGTGTTCTTTTTAACTGACTTTGTTTTTATGCAGGACCGACGTACGAGGAAGATAATTGGAGTAGGATATGAATTACAAGGACTTTACTACCTTTCCACACCAAAAACCACCATCGCTTTCACTTTTGATGCTTCTGTTGAACTACTTCACAGTCAGCTTGGTCATCCAAGCCTTGCTAAATTTAAACAACTTGTTCCTCATTTTTCTGCTTTGTCTTCTTTTGAATATGAGTCGTGTCAATTAGGTAAACAAACTCATGTCTGTTTTCCTAAACGTGTCAACAATTGGGCCACATCTATGTTTGATATTGTTCACTTCGATATATGGGGTCCTAATCGTGTTAGTTTTGTCTTAGGTTTTAATTATTTTGTTACTTTTATTGACGATTATTCCCGATGTACTTGGTTATATTTAATGAAAAATCATTCTAAAGTTCTTTCTATTTTTGAAAGCTTTTATGTTGAAATTCGTAACTAGTTTGGAGTTTCCATTAAAACTTTACGAAGTGATAATGCCAAGGAATATTTCTCTTACTCTTTTACCTAATTTTTATCTTCTCAGGGCATCACTCATCAATTAACTTATGCTCATACTCCTCAATAGAATGGAGTGGCCGAATGAAAGAATCGGCTGTGAGGCCTCGCCCAGGCACCCGCGTCCTGTCCAAATGAATGGAATTGGGAATGCTCATTTTGGGACGATTTCTCATGGAGGAGGCGACCTTAGCGCCTTTGGCAAATGATTTTGATGTTTTGAAGTCGCCACCTTAAGTTATTTTTATTGGAAAAATTTAAGGTAAAAATCCATTTTTTACTCCAATTTTATCCTAAAGGAAAATAAAGTGCACTAGTCTTTGAAACCAAAGAGGATTCGTGGACTAGGTTTTTGGTTGAACTTGACTTCTAATTTTAACCTTGATTTTAAAGCATTTTCATGAGCAGTTTTAAGCATGAGATATAAAGATGCATGAGCAAGTAAATGAATGGACAAAAGCGATAAAATAAAGCAGCTTAAGAGAGCGATAAATTAAATTATTACAATTCAAAAATTTGAAAATAAGGTATATCAACTCTAGCCCTTATAGGTTCTGGGTCGATCACACATTCCCTAAAGAATATATTCAACAGAGCAATTAATTAAAGTAATAAATAGAATAGAGATGATTTTGATCTTTTTTGGATTTAAAGCTCTTACATAGCTTGCCTGCGTATCCTGTCGAATGAGAATCAAAACCCATGCAGTTCTCCCTTCTTGCGAAGGAGGGTTGATTTTATGCCCAATTTATTATGTTTTGATTCTTTATTTTGATACTCTATCAAAGTAAAGAAGATGAGTTAGGAGACGATACCTTCTCTCTTGGTCTTTGAGGAGGCGGTCGGACTACTTGCCTGGATCGAAGCTCCACTTTAGATTGATTGAAGCCTGGAAAGATGGTCGGATTGTCTTTTATCTTGTTTTTTTTGGGGAGACGGCGGTTTGATTGCTCGCCTGGATTGAAGCTCCACTTGGGATCGGTTGAAGCTCAGAAAGACGGTCGAATTGTCTTTTATCTGATAATTTCAAAAGAAAACAAGCAGAGTGATTTTGTATTGAAAATAATTTTGAGGCTCTACACGCCTCGGGTTCGGTCATTCTTTAGCTCAAAGAGAACTAAAGAAAATAGGCTCCACACGCCCTAAAGAGTTATTCTTTAAACTTAAAGAGAGTTAAAGAAAATAAGAAAAATAGGTATATGAGGGAGAAGAGAGTGAAATCTAAGAAGGAAAAATCAACTTCGAGAGATTTCGAAGCCATTTTTCAGTTGAAGGGAGTCAACTATTTATAAGCAAACTGGTGCCACCAGAGAGGGGTGGTAGCACAGCTGGGACCGGCGGTGACACAGGCTGAGAGGGAGGGCTGCAGCTCTGGCAAGGAGCCATGCTACTGCCGAAAAGAGAGGGCAACGCCGCTGGCAGGGAGGCATGTTGCCACCCCCAAGAGAGGGCGACGCCGGTGGCAGCTCAGACCCAACTTCGCTCCAACGTATTTCTGAGTCTGTCCGAGCACGAGCTTTATTCCAATTTTTGCCATTCAGCTTGGCACGAGTTCGAGAGGTGTAAAAAATGAGTGTTCACAGCTGCCCTCATCACGGCTATCCATTTTGAATGACAGACGTGATGTAGGTGAACTGGGTTATTCCTGTTTGTTTAGAACAAATGAATGCATTCTAATTGCATCTTGCAGGGTCTGGAGGTATATGAGTATAATCTGTCATGCATCAGACAACTTTCTATTTTTCTGACATTTTTTTATTTCTATCGTTTTCTCAATTACAGAAGCATCCCAGGTCTGATTTGGGCAAATGATAGCTCGATGGACAAAGAAAAATCCTACAAACACAACAGAACTTTTGGCACTTGATTCTGACCTGAACCACCTCAAAAATGCAAGTTTCCTTGTTTTTGTCCAAGGTTGGGGACATGATGGTTATTTTAAGATTCCCAAAATCTATAAATAGGGGTGAGGCTCTCTTATCCCCTTCACTCTCACTTTCTCATTTTTCTCTCTCTCTCTAGCTTTTCTCTCTAGAAATCTTCATTCTCTCTTCATGGCTTCATTTTCTGAAATTACTGTTAGCATTAGGGGGCATCGCAACTATGAGGCCCTGTAGGACAATCCTGACCCGGAGAATCTGCTTCAAGGGCCAGAATAGCATGTCTCTTGGGACGGCAGGATAGAGGTATTTTTCAACTCTCCATCTCTCAATTTTTTTTTTAATGAAAGAACACTGTAATTAGGAATAGAGGCGCTAGATCAAACTTGGCTTATCTGGATGATTCTCTATCAGTCGAAACCCCATTATAATCTGTGTTAGAGCCCATTGGTTTTGTATTTTTCCCGAGGGTCAAAGCGAACCCTAAGAGCAATGTAGCTTTGATGAAGGCTCTGGCTGTGCGGTGGTGGGATACTACCAACACTTTTCATTTTCCATGCGAGGAGCTGACAATTACTCCGATTGATCTGTTTATGCTGACTGGCTTACACTTCAGGACCCCTCTTCTGGATCTCTACTTTGATTGGAGGATCACTTTCACTCCCAAAGATATGATCCAGCTTGTAGGTCAAGACCCACCCCGGGATCGTATATTAGTACCTCACACTTGGCTTCAAGCTCGGCTGAAGGAGATGGAGCCATTCACTTATATGCTATTTGATACTGCTATTATAGCTAGACTGATGATGTTGATTATAGTAGGATGCACATTTGGGCACACCCATCGTGATACTGTTAACCTGAACATCCTGCTGAGTTTGATAGACACAGCTCAGCTGGGTGAATATGATTGGGTTGGCGCTATCCTAAGCACTATGTACCGAAAAATGTGTGATCTATCTTAGGGAGCTTTCAACTCTTATGGTAGGACCCATTTCATTTGGGAGGTATGTGCTCTGCTTCCTTTGTTAAACTGGAAGGCACCCTCTGCACCTTTCATGAAATTTAAATTGGGAGGTATTCTCTGTACCTCTTCTGAACTTCTGCCTAGTCTTTCTGACTCTCTGTCTTCAATGCTTGAAACAGGTATGGGCTTATGAGTATTTTCTGATGCTAGCTCTTACTCTTAGTAACCTTAGGCTGGATATCTTCCCGGCTGGTATCCGGTGGAACAGGGAATATTGGACCATCTCTGGTATGCATGATTTCAAGACTATCCAAGCAATTTTTGCCGGTCTTGAAACTTCTCAGGTATCTTTTGGCTTTATCTTATACGCATTTTCTGATTTTCACTCACCAAAACCCTCTTGCAGGTCATGACAAAACCTTACACTGATAGGATGCAGTTGATGCCAGTAGAACTTGACCCAAGTGTGACACTGGCTTGTTCTCGACTATTGTTTCATTCTCCACACAACAAGTTGTACTACCTAGGAGAGAGAGTCCAAGTTTAGACTATTGGTAGGTGGGTAGTTCTGGTACATCCACCAGTTGATATGAGGTGGAATCTGGACATACGTGCCCCTGATGAAGCTTATACTGGTCTTCCCATATATCTGTATATGACTCATCAGGATGACTATGTGATATTCTGTCGTACTTATCTAATGGGACCTATTAGTGATCCTTGTCGACATTTGGGACAGCCATCTCGCATTGCTGGACCTTCTGCTGTTAGGCAAAGTCAGGCTCAAAGCATGGGTGCATCAAGAGACCCTTCTTCAGCTGACCCTAGCATTACTTCTGAGACACAGAATGATCCTGGTTGGGTCGCCTTGGGCCCTAGCTACCTGTTCCCTCAAGATATCTTCTATATCATGGCGAGATGCAAACATTCCATCTTTCAGATGTGGTCCATTCTCTTACACTAGAATTCCCTGATATTCCTGAGGTATGTTGATGCTCTTTCTCTTGGTTTTGCTTTCGATGGTCCTTTAGCTCGTGGTACCTCCTAGCTTTGCTTTTGGAAATGATCCTTTAGCTCGTGATACCTTACTTTTTTTTTTCTTTACAAATTACCATAGAGTGGGCTTGTCATAACTATCGTGTGGGGCGTAGAATGAAGCTAGCATTGTCGGGTATGCTAACTCGGCTTGATTTCCGGACTGACCCACCTCGTTCACCGGAGGACCCCCGTAGGCTCCACCAGAGAGACTAGTGGCTTACCTGTGTACCTTTTTTTTTCTTTTCTTGTACTGTTCTGATTCTGTTTATTTATGCACTATGATGTATGGATGATGTTTGATGTATGCCTTATATATGCATGAATTTATGATGTTTTTAGCTAACTACTCATGTTATGAATGCGAACTAAAAAATGCTATGTAAATTTTTTAGACGAAAATGAAATCGAATGTGTTAAGATGCCTAGGAAATGCTAAGGAATTTTGAAAATGTCCTAAAATGCCCCGGAATCCCAAAAAATTCAAAATTCGGTGAGAAATCCATTGAAAAGGGGCCCTGCCGTCGGTATGAAGGGGTGCTGCCGCCCTAGGCTTAGGGCGCACCACACTGGCACCTTCCAGAGGCTCGGCGGCACTGCCACCATAAAAGGGCAGTGCTGCCCTAATGCTACAGCGGCGCTGCCCACGTTGGGTGGTGGCACTGCCCTAGCATGCACACCCAAGCCCATTTTGGCTTGAATTTCTATAAATAGGGCTCATTTTCTTCTAAAAAAAGTCACTCTGACTTACTATTTTCACTCAAAATTTTTCATGGAACCCTACTATAGCCACCATATGTTTTTGTGGACCAAAAACCTGGATAAGGTCGAAAAAATTAATCTGGGCAAATATGGGGTCAACACTATTCTGACTTTGAGGGGTGTGAAAGTGGATTGGGATTTTCTGAAGGCTTGTCTTAGGTTTTAGGATCCTGTTGACCACGTGTTCCGATTTGGAGTGAGCATGGAGGAAATGTGCCATACTTTCGAGAAGTTCAGCGCTATCCTTGGAAGTAATTCGAATGCTGCTCTAGTTGTCCTTGATACTTTCACTCTTTCAAGAGGCTCCTGGGATTGGGACAAGAGCTTGCTAGTTCTATGGTCTTGGGAGACCAAGTCAATCTAACTGCAGTCACGGCCGAGTTTCAATACTCAAAAGATGCAGGAGATATGATGAGATAGAAGCACAGGATGATAACCTTGGTTCTGTGTTTGACTGCTGGATGCCTATTCTTCAGCTCACCTTGCTGGGGAGACATTCGATTGGTGGAGCTGGTTGCTCAGATGGAGTGGGGTTGCACTATTGTGAGTCTGATTTTGACAGAGACTCTGCAGAGCTTGGATGGAAACTACAGAGTTGAAGGGCCTTGGTCTGTTAGCCCAGTCATTTTGCAGGTAGAAATATCTCGTACTTCCTCCTCTTCTTCTTCTTCTTTTTTTTCTTAAAACCCCTTTACTTCTCTTCCAGGTTTGACTAAAGGATCATCTACAG
This sequence comes from Aleurites moluccanus, assembly GCA_948193065.1. NCBI lineage: Eukaryota > Viridiplantae > Streptophyta > Magnoliopsida > Malpighiales > Euphorbiaceae > Aleurites > Aleurites moluccanus. Next base: position 29,120 of record CANXYC010473940.1, read on the forward strand.
GTGGTGGCTCCTCCAAATAGAATGCCCTATTTAGCTGCACAATACCGTATGCAGAGGATTCTGATATGTTTTGGTTCAGAAAAGGAGTGGACCACTTGGGTTTTAGAGTTGGATTCTAGAGATCTACTTTGGTACTACTCTTGGTATGGGATTGACTCATTTATCACGATGAGCTATGGGTATAAGATGGTTCACCTGCTGGGCATTTCCATGACCTCATTTTATCAGAGCACTAGAGTCTTAAGGTAGATGGGTCAGTCATAGGGCACCCCAGTAGATAGAGTTGTCTACCTTACATCTTTGATTACCGATCTTGTTTCCCAGGCCATAATGAATGGCTAGAGGCGGTCGATGTGCTCTGTATGCCCTGCTGGCTTATTAAGCAAACTGGAAGATTATAATTCCTGGTTCATCAAGGAGGTCTGGCCTATTGAGAAGATCAGGTGAGTAGCCTTGATTACAGAGTTGGAAGCATACACAGAGACTGGGGATATTGAGGCAGATGCAATGACGAGACAAGAAGACATTAAGGTGATCAAGGATGATCTGGAGATAAAGGTTGAACCAGATATGCTTGTGATTGAAAATAGTGATTCTAATGACTCAAAGGATGTGCATCCTAGGAGAAGACGGGCTTAGACTCTACACTCCATCTTTTGGATCATGTTTTAGACTCTTTTTTTTTTTTTTTGAAAATATGAACTCTTTTGAATGAAATATAATGGAATTTTATTATTTTGACTCTGATAGATGAGACATGACAAAATTTAATGAAACTGGACACAAAAAGACTAGACTATGACTAATGAAATCCAATTTAAAATAAGACTCTTTTCTTTGCCTTTTTTTATTTTTATTTTTGTTGTTTTTTTTATTTTGATTTTATAGTTCTCTTTTTTTTATTGCTCTAATTTTTGTCCAAGCTGTCCTTTCGGGTTTTCAACTCGTCGAGCTATTCTAATTTTTGCCTAAGCCGCCTTATTCAGGTTTTCAATTTAGCAAGCACAAGTCAATTAATCTGGGCATAAAATGATAATTTTATTACGCATTGGACCATGCCCGAGGTGGGCTGCCTACGTATCTCCATTTGTATTTTTTTTTCACATCTGAATTTTCTTTTGGGAGAATAAGGTCATCATAGTTCTGTTTATATAGAGCATCATGAAATGGAAACTACAAAAAGTACGTTTTCGGTTGATCAAGATTACAAGGATTCAAAAATTCATTCCCATATAAATCTATGAGTATGACACCTCCGCTAGACAGGATCTTTTTGAGCACATATGGGCCTGCCCAGTTTGGTTTGAACTTCCCTTTTGGATCATGCACATGAACTCTAATTTCCTTCAGCACTGAGTTGTCCTCTTCAAATCCCCAATTGGTTATCCTTTTATTGAAATGACGGGCAAGTCTTTGTTAATACCCTTGGATTCGACAGAGCATATCCATCCTTTTTTCATCAATGGCATTCAATTGATCATGATATCCTTTGATCCACTCTGCTTCACTGAGCTGGTTTTCTTGCATAACCCTCGCAGAGCATATCTACACTTCAACTGGAAGCACCGCTTCCATCCTATACACCAAAGAATACGGAGTTGCCCCTGTTGGTGTGCGAATGGAGGTTCTATATCCCCATAATGCAAATGAGAGACACTCATACCAACCCCTATGATTGTTAATCATCTTCTGTAGAATTGTCTTGATGGTTTTGTTCACTGCCTCGATTACTCCATTAGTTTGAGGGCGATAGGGTGAAGACCGATTATGCTGAATCTTTTCCCTCTTGAGCAGACTTACTACTTCCTTTTGGAAATGGGAGCCATTATCTATGACTATCTCAAAAGGCAGTCCAAACTGACAAATGGTGTTAGTTTGGATAAAGTATGCTACCTTCTTAGAATTCAGCACTTGGTAGGAGGTTGCTTCCACCCATTTCATGAAGTAATCTATTGCCACAAGAATATACTCATGTCCATTCGAAGATTTGGGACTGATGTGCCCTATGGCATCAATACACCATATAGCAAAAGGCTAGGGAGTTGCAATTGAATGCAATGAGGTAGGAGGTCACTTCTGAAGCTTGGCAAATATCTGGCAGTTGTGACATCTTTGTACAAACTTAACACAATCGACATTCATTGTACATCGAAAATACCCTAGATTCATGATTTTTTTGGCCAACGCAAAACCATTCATGTGCGGTCCTTCATCGCTGCTATGTACCCATTCCATAATCTGATGAGCTTCCTCTTCCATCACACATCTGAGGTAGATGTTATCCCATGCTCTCCTATATAACACATCACCATTCGGTATGAAATTACTGGCCAATTGCCTTAGGGTGCTTCGGTTTGATTTGGATGCCCCTTCCGGATACTGATCATTTTTCAAAAGATTGAATATGTCCCAATACCTTGGCTTACCATCGGCTAACTGAACTTGCACTGTATCATAACCTAGTTGCCTTCGCACTTTAATAACCATAGGTTGTACAATTTCATTTCCTATCATGTCCATCATAGAGGCTAAAGTTGCCAAAGCATCGATGAACTGATTCTTGGCTCGAGGTAGATAATGGAAAGATAATTCATGAAAACTTTCTGCTAGATCAGCTACACATTGATAGTAAGGAACTAAACACTCTTTTTTTATCTTCCATTTACCCAAAGCTTGTGAAACAATCAAATTAGAGTCCTCATAGACCTCTAGGTAATTAATCCTCATATTGGTGGCTACCTCTAAACCACATATGCAAGCTTCATATTCTACTTCATTGTTTGTCACCTCAAAAGCTAACTTAATGGCCATGGGTAAATGATACCCATCGGGTGTGACTAGTACTATTCCAGCACCATAACCCTTGCAATTGGTTGCTCCATCAAAATATAACTTCCAAACTTTGGGTTCCAACTCCATGACATCCTCATCCGGAAACTTAGGTTCGAATGGCTCGCCATTTATTGGAGCAGCATCTAATTGGTTACCTATCACATTTCCTTTAATAGCCTTCCTTGGAACATATTTGAGATCGAAAGCTGCTAGAACTGCCAACCATCATGCCATCTTACTGTCAAGAACTGACCTCTCTATAAGGAATTTCAAGGGGATCTTATTAACGAGGACATGCGTAGTATACGAACTCAAATAATGCTGCAGCTTATGACATACCCAAACCAAAGCGAGACATAACTGCTCAATCTGATTGTACTTAAGCTCATGAGCAATGTCACGGCCTAATTTTAGACCATGACGGTCCTAGGGTATGGGTAATGCCAAGGCGACCAGTACCTCGAAGAACCCATGCTTTTACTTTAACTTAACTTTTACAATCATTACTTAACCTGTGATACATTTTAGGTGATAATTTTTTTTAAAAT